>JAJJWX010002187.1:0-222881 GCA_023529315.1 Papaver bracteatum
GGTACATCTCAAGACTACCAAAACTCGTTCTGTCAAATCTGGGAAAATGACAGCATACTGGCTTTGAATAAAGAGTTGCTGGAAGAACAAAGAGAGACAACCTTACAACAGTTGTTCTAATACCAGCAGGCAATCAAGATGAGATATGATCGCAAAATCAGAGAATGGTCATTCAAGCCAGGGGAATATGTCTTGAAGAAAACTAGAGAAGCCACAATGGAACCAAACTATGGGAATCTCGGAGCAAACTGGGAAGGTCCATACATAGTGGACAGTCTAGCATCTCTTGGCTCATACTACCTAAGGAACCTAGACGGTACTTAAGATGGTGAGCCATGGAAGCCGTGGAATTCGTCTTACTTAAAGAAGTTTTATCATTATGAGTATTCTTAAAATCCTGTTGTGCTGCATTCTTTTTCCTTTATGATGGTTTTATCCCACTGTGTTTTCCATACAAAGGTTTTAACGAGGCATCTATTGTCGAAGCAGTATGTATTTATCTTATTATTTATATTCAGAAATTTAATTCAACATTATTTTGGTATTCCACACTTTATCAAAATAGTTCTTGTTTAATTATAAGCTAATGCGGATGATCAAATCCGCAGTCAGTTCTAAATGGAAAAATAATACCGTTCAAGTCTATTTTCAGCAACGTCTTTGACACCTCGCAGATAGGGTGAAGTGCACAGTTTGAGCATTTTTACCCTATCCCAACTTTATCCCCATCGTATGGGACGACAACAAATGTGGAGAACATCTTCACCTATCCAGGCACGTGAAAATGTACACATCTTAACTCTGCGCACATCTTGAATATCAGGATTGGCCCCCTGCGCGAATTCAAGATAGCATAAAAACTTATCTTTTCATTCCATGCATGAGCAAAATGCAGCAGGAAAGTGCACCCTTTTGCTAGCATTGAGCAACATGACACATAACATACATGGGGCGAATTATATGTCACCCCAACCATTTAGGGGAGAGATATATAACACTCCAACACAATCATTAAGTCCCTTGGGGAGAGTTCCATAACACTCTGAACAACGCGTTTGGGGGCGAGTTATGTAACACTCCAGAAAAATACAAATTCAGAGGGGAACCCGAACTTCTTAACCCATAACAGGTTATGCATTAAGAGGGGGCGATGTTTGTACCCTTAATATTTTACATAAAAAAATGGGCAAACTTAGGCCTACAAAGCTCCTCATATTATCTAAGAAGGGTTCGTTGGCTAAAGGTGTTTCCTTTGGTTAGCCAAGTATAGCTAACTAATCCTTGCAAAGACTCCATGGGCAATCCCATGTGCAAAAAACTAAGCTATGCCTCACTAGCAAACACTCAACCCACAAGACCATGAGCAAGAACTCCAAGTTGGGATTAAAAGTTCCACATAAGTGCTCCACATCACTAATTCCAAGCCAACCGACAAGTTCCATATCATCGAAGGATTTCACATCAGCATTTAAGTGTCACATCAACATGCCATGTCAGCACCTAAGTGCCACATCAGCAATACGGTTGACCAACCAGACGCTGACATGTCATCAAAAAAGGCTAGATCAGCCACCGACTAGGCGCTGATGTCAGCATGGCGTCAGCAGAAGCTGATACCCATCGAATATTTCGTTACGGTTTGTAACATCGTCAGAATGTTCTCGAAATATTATGTTAACGCTAACGACGTCATCTAACACCATCAGATACGTCAGTATGACGTCACTCGCCTGCATCAGCATGACATCATCCCGTGATCCTGATTTCCTCCGTCCCCGTTCAGCAGCAGGTCTCCGGCGACGATCATCTTCTCAGGAAACCGAAATTCAATGAATGTCGAGAATGTCCAAAATTATCTGAAAGAAAATGAAGTTACACAGTTGTTGACTAATGAAGAAATAATCAAGAGCGTTTTGGGAACTGATAAAGATATGGAAGAAGTGACAAAAGTTCTACAATAGAGCCCCTTTCACGAAACGAGGCTATTAAAGCTGCAATCACATTGAATAATTTCTTGCTGAGCTATGAGAAAACCACACCAAAAATTCTTACAATGATAAGAAAATTAGAGATGAAATTCAATGCGACATTGATTTTAGAGAAAAACAGAAGACAATTAAATCATTTTTCAAAAAGACTTCGTAAATCATTAATATATTGAATATATATATACGCATTATTAATTTGTATTTCATATGGGATCCACATAGGTAATCAAAAATGTATTATCTTATAATTTTAGCGAATTATTAATTTGGCACGTTGTCCCGACTCGGGACTGGACAAAAATATTTTTTAAGAGAGTTTATTAAATAATCGAGTATTAATTAAAAGAGTTTCTACTGTACCTCAAAGAGTAGGGATGCTTAGTTATCATATCATTGGTAATATTATACCGTTTAATCCAAGATTTTCGGATTCGATAATCTTGCATTATCCATACTTGGACAGGACCACGATCACTATCACCACTACCATCACCACAGATGAGAAAAAATAGGCACCCATCCATCATCGCTTCAGTAATAAACCGATATCTCTTCTTAATACATTCTATTGGAAGTTCGATTTCTCCGAATCTCTCGTCCTTAATATCTAAAGAAATGATGAGCGTGCCTCGAGATGAGTTGGCTAACCAATGAAAACTTCCGTTAACAAGTAACCCAGATGTCCCATAATAGAAAAAATAAGGAATAATTAGAACATTTTTCCATGAATCAATTCCTAATGTATAAAATTCGACTGCAATATTAGTTTTACCAGAACCTACGACAATTACCAATTTGTAATCATCATTCTTGTTATCATAACCAAAAGCACACATGTGATAAGAATTCTAATTTGTTGGTTTGGTTATCTTCTTATATTCTTGAGTGGTTGGATTACAAACACAGAAGAATTGAGAGTAAAGGTCGTTGTCGCAAAACACAAGGAAAACTAGACCATTACAAGAACCAAATAATTCAACTTCATAACTTAACGATTTATAAGGGTGTTGATGGTGGTTTTGAACTTAGAGGTAAAGTCGTAAAACCCTAGTTAGACAATGATGTCACGGGACATAAACTCATTTATTGAACCATTTAATATGTCTGCGAGAAAATTACCAAGGTACCTTTTTTTTAATTAGTTACTAATTAGGGTTTCGATAGGCCAAAACCCTAATTCCCACGCCACATGTGCCAATGGAAAACCATGCCATCCACACCTACCGCGCCAAGGCATGCCAACCATGCTAGCCACACCCATGTACCAATGGCAAGCCGTGCCATCCACACCTACCGCGCCAAGGCATACCAACCATGCTAGCCGCACCCTTGTGCCAATGGCAAGCCGTCCCAGCCACACCTTCCGCGCCAAGGCATGCTAGCCGCATCAATGTGCCAATGGAAAACCATGCCAGCCATATATCCTTGCTAAAGCATACCAACCATGTTCGATGTCCCAACACGACATGCACAACACTGGCTACCAAAACGAAGGCGTACGACAATCAACGTTCGCCCTTCAATCACAGGAGAAAATCCTAGACGTCCAAGGTTCCCAGACAACACATGGTAATCTTTGACCTAAAACCCTAGCTTGGTCACGATCCTAGCTTTGTCACACCAAGCCCTTGGCCCCCTCCATGCCAAGTCAAACAGTTCATGCCAAGCCAAACTGCACCTTTCCTTGGCCCTATCCATGCTATCTGCACCATGCGCCCATGGCATGCCAAACCCTTGGACCCAACATGCCAATCCAAACCACACCTTGCCTTGGCCCTAGCCATGCTATCCTCACCATGTGCTCATGGCATGCCAAGCCATTTTCCCCAACATGCCAATCCAAACCATTCATGCCAAGCCAAACCACACCTTACCTTGGCCCTAGCCATGCTAGACACACCATGCGCCCATGGCATGCCAATCCAAACTGTCCATGACAAGCCCTTGGTCCCCCCATGGCAAGCCACGCGACCATGCTGGCCTTCCCTATGCGTCTACCAAAACGAAGGAGTGGGACAATCAATGGTCTCCCTTCAATCACAAGAGAAAATCCTAGCCGTCCAGGGTTACTAGACAACACATGGTAACCTTTAACCCAAAACCCTATCTTGATCACGATCCTAGATTAGTCACGCAAAAACCTTGGCCCTACCATGCCAAGCCAAACCGCACCTTGCCTTGGCACTAGCCATGCTAGCCGCACCATGCGCTCATGGAATGCCAAGCCCTTGGACCTATCATGCCAATCCAAATTTTCCATGCCAAGACCTTGACCCCCACCGTGACATGTCAAACACACCTTTCCTTGGCCCCATGCCAACCTAGCCGTACCACCATGCTGGCCTCCCCTATGCGGCTACCAAAAACGAAGGTGTGCGACAATCAATGCTATCCATTCAATCATAGGAGAAAATCATAGTCGTCCAAGGTTACTAGACAACACATGGTAACCTTTGACCCGAAACACTAGTTTTGCCACACCAAACTGCGCCAAGGCATGTCATGCCAATGGCATGCCAACCTAGCCATGCCACCATGCTGGCCTTCCCTATGACTCTACCAAAACGAAGGCGTGCGACAACCAATGGTCGACCTTCAATCCCACGAGCAAATCCTAGCCGTCCAAGTTTACCAGAAAACGCATGGTAACCTTTGGCCCAAAACCCTAGTTTGGCCACGCTGAACCGCGCCAAGGAATGTCATACCAATGGCATGACAACCTAGACGCGCCACCATACTGGCCTTCCCTATGCGACTACCAAAAAGAAAGAGTGTGCAAAAATCAACAGCTACCTTTCGTCTTAAGATACAAAATCTCGACCGTCGAAGGTCACCAAGCTAGCAAGTCTTCCAAACTAGACTTTCCAGGCAACAACTATATGATATATGTTTTCCACAAAAACATTTGAGACATCAACACATATCACAAACTGGGGGATCTTCTTTGGGTTTTGGTTTGGCGGTTTACAACGTGTGGTGTACACTACGCCCGTCATAAGGAAGTGTCATAAGGATGAGGCGGTTAGTAAATATAGGGAGTTAATGGTGAAACGCTCTTTTTTATGGAACATCAATTCCATGCGTTAATGGTTTTATGGGACATCGATTCCATACGTTAACGGTTTCCACCTCCTCCCATTAATTCACCCATTTTTCCATTCCTTAATGAGACCAAAGTACGTTTCACTTCGACTTGTATAAATAGGTCTTACCTATTTCCATCGAACAACAAGTTCATTCAAGAGCATACAACACTCAGAAAATATTTGCTAGCTTTCCATTTGTTAGCTTACCACTTTATGATACAAGTCGTAGAAAACAACTACTCTTCCATAAATCAACTACTCTGGTATCATCACTTTCCTTGCTTCCCTCCCCAAAACCAACACATTTTCCTCCACTTTGTGACCGAGGCAAGTCTGGAACGACCATTTCTTGGTTTAGGCCATACTTGTACAAATTTATCTCTCGAATCTTAAGTACTCCCTTAAAGAATATTGTTTTGAGTTTAAATTCGTTTCTCACTCGTACACCCGGAATTACTGAAATCAGCAGAAACCATTTTCACCCTCAAATAATTGGCGACCACAGTGGGAGGTTGATCTTTTGGTTACAATGTCAATTTTCGACCATCGATATCATGCTTCGACCCAGATATCAAGTTGGTAGAAGCAAGCGATCCTCTTAGGGATCGACGACTCAGTTACCAGATGACCCAATCATCATTCATGACACGACAAGGGATGACTGGAGTCTTCCCAGAGGTTAGAAGCAAACGATCCGCTAGAGAATCGACGACTCGGTTATCAGGAAACTCAGTAACGACTGGGGACTTTCCACAATCACGGCGGTGATTCCCATAACACTTGGTCTTACACCCGGAAAGTTTCCTTTTCATCAGGAGACCTAAAAAACCAAGTAAGTCCTACCTAAACAAGATGCGTGGTTTACATTTTCAAGTTTTCACGAGAATGAAAAAAACCAATAGCCATGTTCTGTTTCACCCTATGTTATCTACCAAACACACGGTTCCATGGTTTCCATAGGATGCCGGAAACACTTTCAATTATAACCAAGAGAATATCATTTCCAAAACAATTCATTCCTAAACGATTCATTCCAAAAGAATATTCCAAAAACGTCAAGGTAACATTTATCTATCAACCCAAAAAATCCAAGAAAACAAAACCATGAACTAGGCGTTTTATTTTCCTTTCAAAAAATAAAAAACCTAAAAATAAGAAGTTCAAAAGACAGAAATGTATTCAAGGAAAGTTTTCCAGTAGCGGTTTGCTCCTATTAGAAAAAGGACCGTCGACTGCTTCCTGCACAATTTTTTGAAATCCGTTTCTTGCTTCTTCACCATGCCTGTGGAAGGACCTTCGACTGCTTCGACCAGAAACCTTTCAACTTCAGAGAAACCTTCAACGAACCAAGGAACATTGAATTCGAAGTACACACACATGTTATGATGGAACCTCTAGCTTGAGATCACATCCTCATAAACCGTATGACCAGTCACATTGCACATGTCGTCAATTAAAGACAAAGCTTCCTCCACCCGCTTAACCAGCGCAAATCGACTAGTAATCTTCTTGGTTATGGTGATATGTCCATAGCTTTCCCATATTTTAGTGTATAGCACCACATGTTTGGATGGCACGCTAAATTCCCCGATCAATATATGACCTGGATAAAGGACCTGGTATGAAGGATTATATGTGGTGCCCGTAACAGAATCATCAATCGACAAGAGATCCCTAACTATAATCGCACCAGCAGTCCCAGGAATATTCTCCACCACTCGAGTCGTGGCAATGTCTTCAGGATGATGAACTTCAATGTCCAAGTCACCAGCCGACACGATTTTTGAAATTGGATTTATGGATACACTTTCACTCGGACAAGTTTCTACTTCAAATCCATCCTTAGGAATAGTTTCTTCCTAGAATATCAAGACTTGGTTTTTGATTCAGAAAAAAAAATGGAAGAAAGAGAGGAAGATGAAAGAAAGAAAGTGGAAAGCTCACCGATTCACTTCCGGACTCGCTGGAGGAAGATTCAACGCTGCTACCAGAAGAACTATCCTTCCCGTCACTGGACTTCGAACTTTCTTCCTTCTCGGATTCCCCTTCACCATGGGTAGGCTCAGCATCGCCGCTTTCCGTCTCAAGAGATGTTTTCTTCTGACTACGTGTAATTTTAGTGAAGGTGTTCACACTGCTAAGACCTTGGGAAAATCACAATAACAGACACTCATAAATGAGACAAAGACATATGTAATCCGACTGAATCAGGAAGAAAATTATACGTACTCGCATATTAGAAGAACTAAAAGTCATAAGAGCCGTCGGACCCGACTGAAAACCACCAGCACGTCTTTTAGATCTTCGCTCCTTCACTTGGGGACTATCTTCATTCGGGATAACGGATTTTCACATGTGATCCCTCAGCAGTGGATGTTCCGCTAAAACTGCAGGAGAAGGCTTACCACGACGGTTTTCTACCACATCATTGACGAATCCATGGATAACGACAAACTCATCTTTCCAAAATGTGTTATATCTGGTGGTTGTTGATGTATTTCCTTCCGCAAGCAGAAAAGGGAGACTTTTACCCGACACACAAACACTAGCTTCGAGAACAGTGGGAAACGGGATTTCTTTAACAATCGGTTGACAAACGAGTGGGACCCATTGGTAAAAACCCATATGTCGAGCTGCTCTATCGATGTTGTAAGAGATTGCTTTGCAAGATCCTCGAAATAAAGACAACACATGACCGGGCATTCAGCTTCGCATGAACACCATCTCTCCAACACTAAGATCCTCTTTATCAGAAGACAAACACATGTTCGGAGCAGGAGCAAAGGTACTGATCTGAGTTATGGACGCATGCACCGGAGCCCATGGATGAAAATTAACCGTGTACGAGTTGTCAAGAAATCAACCAGGTTCGAACCAATATTTGGGCGCATGTTCGACCACCGCAGTATCTGATATGGCACATCGGAAATGATTTGAAATAAACCGACACGCGGAGAATCCACTCCGGTAAATAGGACCCAAATATGATAATAAACTCCAATCCAGGAGCAAAGCGATGGATAAACGATCAAAATGATGATCAATATCTTAAAGAGAACAACATGTTATAACCAAGAAATACTTTCATTAACGAGCTAATCCAAGCTAAATTACAAGATAATGGAATAGGCTATTTATAGCCTCAAACATCTAAACCTAGAAATCCAAATGTTACCAAATTGTCCTAAGAGAATATATTATTCTCATAAAACAAGATAAACCTAAAGAAGAAAGTAATTATCCTAATAATTAAAATACTAAAACTAAAACATATCCAAAATATTAGTCATATTTTGGAATGCACCTGAATACCCCATATATGTCCCATATCAGGCTCCCCTACTGCGACAAAACTCGTCTCGAGTTTACACATAAAATGACAAATCGATGAGAGAAACTTAGAGATGCCACTAGTAATATAGCCTGCTCTTGAGTTATGCATCGGGATAACTAGCCATTCTGCACAAGAATTCAATTTATCAGTCTTCATTACACGCATCAGTTTTTGGTGTTTGTCCTAGCCTTTACTGTGTAAGAACTCCCACGAAACCATCGAATCACAATCTTTTCGGCAGTCGACGGAAGTTAGTATACAGAAAAAATCCAAAGGAACTTCATAAGAGCGATCCTCATAAGAGATTTTGGGAATTGTCACCACAACTGTATCCATTTGGGAAGGAAATTCATTGAGCATCTCGTTGTCTTCAACCATTTAATTAATTTCCTAGATACTATCGTTTTCAACATCACCAAGATTGGTTTGAAACTTAACATCACCGGTTGCATGAGGCGCAATTTTAGAAACCATTTCTTCCATTTTTCCTGGCGGTCGTTTACCAGGAATTAGCTTGACCTTGGTTTTTCCCCACATAATTTCAAAAATGTTATCACGACATCTATGAATTGCTCGAACATCAAACAGCCAAGGCATACCTAACACAACATCACAAACATCTGTGTAAACTACTTCACAAAAGATTGTGTCGGAGTAACACTCACCGATAAATATTAGAATTTTGCAAACACCCATACAAGTAACTAATTCTTCGTTGTTGTTGACCCATTTAATCTAGTCCGGTACAGGATACCAGTCCATCTCAAACCCCAAAGATTCCACCGTTTTAACGGAAACCAAATTTTGTTCACAACCACCATCGATAATGAAATCACAAATTTTGTTTTCTACTTTGTATCGGCTACGAAAAGGCTGATTGTATCCATGCATCTTGAATATGTATATAACCAAAATTTCTTGTCTAGGTATTGATTGATTTTGGGAAGATTTAAAATAGCTCTTGACGGAAGATATGTTCACTGGAACATAAAGTATTCCATGTGAAAATGGGTAGTGGGTTTCAAGAGGTTTAGTAAATTAATGGGATGGGCTTATATCAATCCAAGTTTGATTTGATCTCGAGTGACAACATAACCCTTTTACAACGAATCAAAGGAAAACTTGGAGTTTTCTTTCGGAACAAAAAAAATGAAAAGTAGGGAATTGGAATGATGCACGAATCAGAGTATTTCCGAAACAACAAGATAATAGTAGGACACTCTTACCAGACCGGTGCTTGACGAAGCAAGGAACCCAAACTGGTTGAACTTTCTTCCAACGCCTTCAACTTTTCAAACAAGATCAGAAGATATCTTTATCACATATCATTTGATCATCTTGATCGTTTAATTCTCCAGGCTAGTTTAGGAATGTTCTAGATTTCTAGGTTTGAACGTGCGCAAAAATTAATTCTTCAGGACATTGAACTATTCATTTTTCTTTGGAATATCATATGTGATCCAAAAATAAAAAAAGTATAGTATAAATACTTACCAACGCAAGGTGGTGGATGGTGATATAAGAACAGAAATCTCACTTCTTCTTCCTTTTTTTTTTTTTGATTAGATAAAATACCTAGATTTCACAGGACTCCTCAACTGATTCTTCTAGGTGAACCCACAGATGAAAATCACAGGAAAAGCCTTCTCTGGTACCACCTGATATGGCATAGCAGAAACAATTTGAAATAAACCGACACACGGAGAATCCATTCCGGTAAATAGGACACAAATATGATAATAAACTCCAATCCAAGAGAAAAGCAATGGATAAACGATCAAAACGATGATAAATCTCTTAAAGAGAACAACATGTTTATGACCAAGAAATACATTCATTAATGAGCTAATCCAAGCTAAATTACAAGATAATGGAATATGCTATTTATAGCCTCAAACATCTAAACCTAGAAATCCAAATGTTACCAAATTGGCCTAAGAGAATATATTATTCTCATAAAACAAGATAAACCAAAACAAGAAAGTAATTATCCTAATAATTAAAATACTAAAACTAAAAGATATCCAAAATATTAGTCATATTTTGGAATGCACCTGAATACCCCATATATGTCCCATATCAGTATCCTAGAGCCACCCCAAGACTCGGGAAGTACAACCAATGGTTTCGGGGCATGCTTCTAGAAGTGCTCCCAAAGCCACGCCTGAAGAAAGGCGACATGAATATACGAATCCACTTTCATATAACCGTTTTAAGCGTGCATATCCGAGACCAGCTGATCCAAGTGTGCGTACAGAGAACCAAGAAACAAACCGCCAATAGGGAGAACGACGCCGTTTGCCAATTTTATGGAAAACTTGATAAATTCCTGCCTTATCTCCTTCTTACCTGAGCCGTCATCAAAAATATCTCTGGATAACCAAAGAGACAAGAACGTCGCGACATGAAGCATACTATTTTTATGATTCGACTCCAACTTATCAGAAAACCACTGAGACACCCACCAGTCATAGAAGCACTTCGTATCATTTTCTTTCCGAGCGAATCCTTTTGATTTCACAACCAGTGAGGCGTGCATTTCTTCTTCATCTACAAACAACCTAACATCGAGGTTCCCGATTACGGGAAGGTTCAGCAATACAGCCACGCTCTCTAAGGAGATGGTCATTTCACTCCACATACATATGGCCGTGTGGGTGTACGGACACCATCAAGGAATAAAAGCAACCAAGCCTGGAATATCTTTCCTAATCTCAAGCATTGCGGAAACCGCAACAACATCAATGATCTGCGCCTTGGTAAAATTGGTTTTTACATGCTCCTGGCTCTTCATGAATCGCATCCATTTCTCGAAGGTACGCAACGGACTCACAGAGATTTTAAAGTCGATAGGAGAGGCATGATATTATTTCCTCTGAAGACAAAATCTTATTACGCTTCCTGGCCGAACCGATCGTTCTTCTCCCTCACCTTTCGGACCAATCAGAAGAATCGACACGTACTTGAGGTGGTTTCTCTTAATCGTGGACGATGTTGTGAAGAATTCATCACTTACATTTGGCTTCGAATTGCCAACGTCTTTCGGTACAGTAGAACATTTCTCAAGTGACATCACAATGAAGATTCTCTCACGCTCCTTCCACCTTCCAAACAACTACAATGGAACAATACGAAGAGAAATTATTACGGAAAGTACATGGAAATTATTTTTTCAGACAAAAGAGATCCACCCAAGACGCAAGCCAGTTTTTTTCGAGGTCATAATATGTATACGCGAAAAAAGAAAAAAAATTGGGGACTGACGTGCCCTGCATCACCACCTCATGCCAAGGTCGTACCCTGCAGCAGAAAATTCGTGCCCGGCCAAGGAGGCGCGCCCCACCATGAAAACCGTGCACGCAGCCACACCAAGATAAGGAGTAAACCCTAGAAATTAGGTTTTAATGGAATGGAGTGACAGTTACTATCTCGTGCTTACTTTGCACAGTAAGTTGAGGCGGTCAACATTGCTACGGTATTCACGCATAAATACTACTATAAGCTCATGCAAAACATACCCACGGCTAAGATTCACACCAACACAGAAAGATAACATTTTCTACAAGGTCGTGAAAAGGTACCCCTACAAGTAGGGTTTGCACCAACACAAGAAAGCAAAAGGAAGCAAGTTAAACAAGAAGTGCTGGGAGACATACCTAGTCCGCTTCACCGTTACCACACAACAAGAGAAAAAAAATAAAAATACAATGGAAGCGTGAAGAAAATAGGAGAGGCCCAACACCCCCCCCCCTATTTATAGGCGTGATACATGGGAGTTTGAAAAAGGAAAGAACTTCCTATTTGAGCCAAGTAAGGAAAATAGGCAACTGGGCCCGTGAAGACAAGTCACCAAGCCATCCACGCCAAGCCATCCATGCACGCCTCGCCAAACCGCGCCTTGCCATGGACACACTATGCCAAGCCATCCAATCCATTGTCGCGTCCCCCATCATGCCAAGCCGTCCATGCCATGACTTGTCGCTCCAGCACCAACTCGCCATGCCAACATCATGATGACCCAGTCAAAATTATGAGCATCCATATTGAACCAACGAATTCTCGTTTTACCACTTCACGGTCAACACCACAAATAGAATCTACGCAAAACTGGCAAACACAAGGATCACAAATTCTCCTTGCTTCCCGAAAAAGCTTAGATGGATCTTCCTGACCATCTTGCCTGATTTCCATTTCTATTTTGTCCTTGTATGTCACCATCTTATGCTTACCTCGCAACAACGCCCTTGTTCGGAGCTAAGCAGGTGACTTAATATTGATGGTGGTTTTTAACTTAGGCGTAAAGTCGTAAAACCCTAGTAAGACAATGACGTCACATGACTTAAACGCATTTAATGAACCCTTTAATATGTCTGTGAGAAAATTACTAGGGTACCTGGTTTTAATTAATTACTAATTAGGGTTTCGTTAGGCCAAAACCCTAATTCCCACGCCACATGTACCAATGGAAAACCATGCCAGCCACACCTACCGTGCCAAGGAATGCCAACCATGCTAGTTGCACCCTTGTGCCAATGGAAAGCCGTGCCAGCCACACCTACCGAGCCAAGGCATGCCAACCATGCTATCCGCACCCCTATGCTAATGGCAAGCCGTGCCATCCACACCTACTGCGCCAAGGCATTCCAACCATGCTAATTGCACCCCCGTGCCAATGGCAAGATGTGTCATCCGCACCTACCGCGCCAAGGTATGCCAACCATTATAGACGTACCCATGTGCCAATGGCAAGCCATCCACACCTACCGCGCCAAGGCATTCCAACCATGCTAGATGCACCCCTGTGCCAATGACAAGCCGTCCCATCCACACCTACCGTGCCAAGGCATGCCAATCATTCTAGATGCATCACTATGCCAATGGCAAACCATACCAGCCATATCACCTCGTTAAAGCATGCCAACCATGCTTGCCGTCCCAACACGCCATGCACAACGATGGATACCAAAATGAAGGCGTGAGACAATCAATGGTATCCCTTCAATCACAGGAGAAAATCCTAGCCGTCCAAGGTTACTAGACAACACATGGTGACCTTTGACCCAAAACCCTAGCTTGGTCACGACAATCCCTTGGCCCTACCATGCCAAGCCAAACCGTCCATGCCAATCCAAACCGCATCTTCCCTAGGCCCTAGCCATGCTAGCCGCACCATGGCATGCCAAACCCTTGGTTGCACCATGCCAAGATAAACCACACCTTGCCTTGGACCTAGCCAAAATGAAGGCGTGCGACAATCAACGGTCCCCCTTGAATCACAGGAGAAAATCCTAGCCGTCCAAGGTTACCAGACAACACATGGTAACTTTTGACCCAAAACCCTATCTTGGTCACGCCAAACCCTTGGGCCCACCATGCCAAGCCAAACCGCACCTTGCCTTGGCCCTAGCCATGCTATCCGTACCATGCGCTCATGGCATGCCAAGCCCTTGGCCCTACCATGCCAAGCACTTGACCCCCACCGTGCCATGCCAAACACACCTTTCCTTGGCCCCATGCCAACCTAGTCACGCCACCATGCTGGCCTCCCCTATATGGCGACAAAAATGAAGGCGTGCGATAATCAACGGTCGCCCTTCAATCACAGGAGCAAATCCTAGCCGTCCAAGGTTACCAGGCAACACATGGTAACCTTTGACCCGAAACCCTAGTTTGGCCACACCAAACCGTGCTAGGGTATGACAAACTAGTCACGCCACCATGCTGTCCTTCCCTATGCGGCTACCAAAATGAAGGCGTACGACAACCAATGGTCGCCCTTCAATCCCAGGATAAAATCCTAGCCGTACAAGGTTACCAGACAACGTATGGTAACCTTTGGGCCAAAACCCTAGTTTGGCCACGCTGAACCGCGCCAAGTAATGTCATACTAATGGCATGCCAACCTAGACGCGCCACCATACTGGCCTTCCCTATGCGATTACCAAAAAGAAGGTGTGCGACAATCAACAACTACCTTTCATCTTAAGATGCAAAATCTCGACCGTCAAAGGTCACCAAGATAGCAAGTCTCCCAAACTCGACTTGCCATGCAACAAAAATATGCTACAAGTTTTCCACAAAAACATTCGAGACATCAACACATATCACAAACTGGGGGATCCTCTTTGAGTTTTGGTTTGGTGGTTTACAACATGTGGCGTATACTACGCCCGTCATAAGGAAGTGTCATAAGGATGAGGAGGTTAGTAAATAAAGGAAGTTAATGGTGAAACGCTCTTTTTTATGGAACATAAATTCCATGCGTTAACTGTTTTTTATGGGACATCAATTCCATGCGTTAACGATTTCCACCTCCTCCCATTTTTCCATTCCTTAATGAAACCAGAGCACGTTTCACTTCGACTTGTTTAAATAGGTCTTACCTATTTCCACCGAATAACAAGTTCAGTCAGGAGCATACAACACTCAGAAAACATTTGCTAGCTTTCCATTTGTTAGCATCCCACTTTCTGATACAAGTCGTAAAAAACAACTACTCTTCCAGAAATCAACTATTCTGGTCTCATCACTTTCCTTGGTTCCCTCCCCAAAAGTTCTCCTCCACTTTGTGACCGAGGCAAGTCTGGAACGGCCATTTCTTGGTTTAGGCCGGACTTGTACAGATTGATGTCTCGAATCTAAAGTACTCCCTTGCAGTACATTGTTTAGGGTTTAAATTCGTTTCTCACCCATACACCCGAAATTACCGAAATCAGCAGAAACCATTTTCATCCTCAAACAAAAGGGTAAGACACTTCGGATAGAGAAAATTTATTCTTCTTCCACATAGATGGTTCTAATGATTCATAACTTATAGAGTAGATTGTGCGCCTGCGGCAATAATCATAACATGGTACGATGAAATTATCAAAGATATTTCCATGAAGAGTAAAATTAAGATGCATTCTAGCAAAACCTGGATCAGAAACTAGTGAAAACCAAATTTTGCAAATACACTTACATACGAATGTTGATTTCACTGGTACTCTTAACAATATTTGGAGGTGAAGATCTTCTGAAATGCTTGACATTTTATGATGCGACGAGTAAGATTGACGAAATTTGATACGAGAGTTGCGTTTTGAGGGTTTGATATATTTATAGGTTATAGCATAAAGAGGATATTTATAGGTTTGATATATTTATAGTAAGACGGAGGAAAAGCATGTTTCGGATACATGAAGTGGTTTCGTCATTACCTGCTGAATACTAAGGGGTATAGTAGCGTACGTAGAAAGGAACTTTTGGTGTGGGTGGAGATGCTCTGAAGACAAAGAATAATCATATCTAAATGAATCGAGAGAATTAATCGAGAATAAAGTTAATGTGATGTTTTGGACTGATTTATGTGATCAGGGCGATGTAGCAATATTGTAATATTAATCGAGAATGAAGTTAACCGGCGATCTTCATCAAGTATTACCTGCCATTTGCGATATGGTCTGTTCTTTGGACCGAAAGGAACAACAAGGTGTTTAGGACAAAATCAATCACTCATGAGAAGTTTCTCATTAACATTAAAGCAACTCTATACTACTGGGCTTCCATATATAAAGAGCTTAGAATCTTTACTTTATATGAGTTCATGTATAGATGGGAAAAATTTAAAGACAACATGTAATCCCGTCGATCAACTTTTGTTAACTCTTATACTTTGTAGTTTTCTTGTGCTTTCTCGGCATTCTTAGAATGAATTTTGATGTTTCGAAAAAAAAAAAACAATGTTGTAATAAAGAATAATTCCGTGTATTACTGTTGATCTGATTTGCGCCAAAATACGTGAAATCACTCAAAAGTTTTTTTTTTTTCTTTCTTTTTTGATAGTAATCAAGAGTTATGTTGTTCAATACGAGTACTTGAAATCTCTGAGAGTGGAAAATGTCCTATTTATATATTTTTTTATTTTTTTTTGCAAAAGTAAGTAACATCTGAAAATAGCAAAGAACCAACTTTCAAACAAGCTCCCTAAAATAGAGCAGACCAAAGATAAAAAATAATATCTGGACTAAACCAATTACATCCATCTTTCTTGAAAGAAAATAAAAATCCCAAGCTTAAAATCTAATCACTTACATGATTTAGATTTGTTTAAAGTTGCAAATTCTACACATATATATATATAGTCTCTTGCGACAATTAACTTGACAAATCCTAGTGGTCCATGACTAACTTTACACCACTCTGATTAACTTAATCAAACGGATAATAACATGCCCAATATTGAAAACCTAAGTTCCTTACCAAACATTCAACAATCAGATCCTACTCCTAGTATTTTCCCTATAAAATAAAACCAACCAGACTTCATTTCAAGAATCATCACATCACAGTACTCCTTAATTTCCGTTGTGACGGTAAGAAATGGCATTTGCTGCTAAGAGTCTCTCTTTGGTCCTCTTTGTCTATCTACTATTCACGTTTGCAGTTCTCACACAACAATCTTCCATTCAGCAGAATGTCAGGACACTGCAATCTTCTGTAAGGCCATTCCCAACAAAAGTCCATATTATTATTTATTATTATTATTATTAGTTTTATTAACACCCAACGATCTATGCGTTGTCTCATTTTCTTCGAAAATTTACCTGGATTATTTGTTTTCATTGCTAATTCTGATTTTCTTTTGTTTTTCTTTCATGCAGGATGATTGTGTTTATACAGTATACACAAAAACCGGGACACAATTAGGTGCAGGAACAGATTCAGGCGTATCACTAGCACTTTACGATTCATATGGTGATTATGTTGTAATCCAAAATCTGAAGAAATGGGGTGGGATAATGGGACAAAAACACAACTATTTCGAAAATGGTGACCTTGATATATTTAGTAATTTTGGTGGATGTTTGAAAGGACCTGTTTGTAAAATGACGCTTACTTCAGATGGAAAAGGTTTAGGCAGTGATTGGTATGTTGAATATGTTCAAGTTACAACTACTGGTCCCCAAATTCATTGCGCTCAGAAGGTTTTCACTATTGAACAATGGCTTACATCGCCTCATAAACTTACTGTTACCAAGAATTTGTGTAACAATAAAACGTCTTCAGTGTCTATGTAATCTGATCATTGTGATGTAATTTGATAATAAGAATGGTCTCAAATGATGAGACTCATGAGTCAAGCAATATAATAATTAATAAGTGTTTGGGTTTCTTCTTGTTTGGTTATTTTTATTCTTATCTTATTGGCGCACATAGACTACCGGCTTCACTGTAAACATTTTTCTGAGTATATTAAACTGCTGCGCAGTGCAGTGCAGTAGTACGGTACTTATGCTGCAGGATATTTTGGTTATGGGATTGGATGTATACACCAATTCTTGGTATCAGATTTCAGAATTGCATGAAGTTTCGTTCATGATTTTACTCTGAAATAACGCGTGAAACCAGGAGTGAAGAGAAAAAGGGGTAAGTGAAAATGTGAATTGAACAATCTAATGCGTTTTTTAGCATTGTAGAATTGGGATTGTGCTAGTACTAGCTAGGATGAACTTTGTATGGAATACGCTTAAAATTCTACTCAAATCGGAGGAGGATGTGGTTTTGGCCATCTCATGCGGATTCACATTCAAAATCATCCGCAGAAAAAACGACCGTATGCAGGTATTTCTAATTTTCACACTTTAGGACAAGCATCTGACCAAGGTCTGACTTGGCATTACATTTCCAAAACATCTGAGTGTATGGTAATTGGTAATTTGGTAACCATCATGGTGCATCTTATTGGCGGGGTGTTTGATTCAGCTCGTTGAAGGTCAAATTTACAATGTTGGTCATTATAGAACTTCACAAAAACATAACAGATTATGAATGCCAAAATAGCTTAACCAGAATTGCAATATATGAATACCAATTGCTCAAGACAGGACGTAATTAAAACACAATTTTCATGCCCATCACCTGCGATATACCAAATGCCAATAGGTTCTAGAACTAGAACAAAATGCAGGAAATGCATGTAAAGCGCGCGTGGATTATGTTACACCGCAATATATCATTAACCACTACAAGCGCATTCTCATGTTTTTTTCTTCCTAGACTTCTTTTCTGTTTCAATTGAATTGATTCCTCTACAAATACCAGAATTAACTGAAACTAAGGTTTGAAAATAATACATTTCTTGCCTAAAGCCACTTACGCTAGGAAAGTAGTAAGAAGGTGATCAATAATATTTCAGTCTCACAAGTCATAACCCGTGCCTCTATCATAACTAGTGTTAACCAATTATCATTATTTTGACACCTCTAAATTACTAGCATGTAGTATATGACTACAGAGATAGATAGCCTGAGCTTAGGTTGAATGTTTGGTAAGGAACTTAGGTTGCAATATTTGCGCATACTATCTTAGGGTGCTTTAAGCTCAAAATTTGTCCATGGATGTAAGTGGTGAATGACTGTCAATAAACCCGTTTGAACTGAAGATCTAAGAAATAACTGCAATAAATCTCTACGACACTTATTTATCAAGTGATAAATGCTACAGGTATAATTTCGTTCGAATTCTAAACAAAGAAATTATTATTGCTATTTGGTGTAATAGTAAATTCCATGGTTCCTTGTCACTTAACAATGTTTGAACCACAAGCACAGGAAATTGTTATTGCATGCTATCTGGTATACTCATGGTTCCTGGTCCCCCAACAATGTTTGAACCACAAGCACAGAAAATACACGATCCATACCAAACATTCAACAATCAGATCTGACTCCTAATTTTCCCTATAAAACATCCCAACCAGATTTCAGTTCAAGAATCATCACATCACACACACTCCATATTTCCACTGTGATTGTTAGGAATGGCATCTGCAGTCAGTAGTCTCTTTTTGGTTTTCTTTGGATCTCTACTATTCTCATTTGTTGTTCTCACACAACAATCTTCCATT
Source organism: Papaver bracteatum (assembly GCA_023529315.1). Taxonomy (NCBI): domain Eukaryota; kingdom Viridiplantae; phylum Streptophyta; class Magnoliopsida; order Ranunculales; family Papaveraceae; genus Papaver; species Papaver bracteatum. The sequence continues at coordinate 19,297 of JAJJWX010002187.1, forward strand.
CGGCAGAATGCCCCTCTACAATCTTCTGTAAGGCCATTCCCAACCAAAGCCCGTGTTATTATTATTTTAGTTTATTACCTCCTTTTAAGTTTTTTTTTTTTTGAAGCAACCTCCTTTTGAGCTGAAGTTATATATATATTAATTATTTTGGTTAATTCTGAGCTTTTTTTTTTCTTCACTTTATTGCAGCTTGATTGTGTTTATACAGTATACACAAAAACTGGGCTAAATATCGGTGGAGGAACAGATTCAAACATATCACTAGTACTCTACGATGCATATGGTGATAATTTTGTAATCCCAAATCTGGTGAAATGGGGTGGGATTATGGGACCAAAACATGACTATTTCGAAAGGGGTAACCTTGATGTATTTAATAATTTAGGCGAATGCTTGAAAGGGCCTGTTTGTAAAATGAAGCTTACTTCAGATGGAACCGGTTCAGGCAGTGATTGGTATGTTAACTATGTTCAAGTTACAGCTACCGGTCCCCGTATTCCTTGTGCTCAGAAACTTTTTACTATCGAACGATGGCTTGCACTTGATGAATATCCCAATACACTCACTGTTACCAGGGATTTGTGCTCAAATGTAACGTCTTTGGCGTCTATGTAATCTCTGATCAATATACCTACAGAATCTGAGAAATAAGATTGGTCTCAAATGATGAGACTCAAGAGTAAAGTAATAAGGTTGGTCTCTAATGATGAGACTCGATGTAATCTGATAATTAAGTATTTAATGCTTCAAGAAAAAATATATACGTATATAAGTATTTGAATTTTTTTTGTTTTATTCTTCTTCTCCCGGTAAGGTTACGTAGTTCTAAAGGTTATAAGCCGATATTGAAACCTAATTTATTTTACCTGCGTCAACTATAAGTTGGAAAATGTATGTTTCTGGGTGTTATTTGGTTACGTTTCAAAAAAAACAAAAACAAAAAAACTGCTTTAGCTAGTTAGTCAGTGCGATTGGAACAATGCAAAAATTACATTTGAAAATTGATTAGCACTAATCAAAAATAGTAATTAGGAATTACTGGCTAGTCCATAAATGAAATGCCCGGTTACTGGCTAGTCCAGTACCAGAATTGATTTATCAGGTGGTCCAAAAACATGTTTTTGGACCAGAAACTTTATTCCCTAGTCCAAAAACATGCCAATGACACAAGAACATCTTTTAAATATTCCCACCTTACCCTACTGCAACTCGAACATAAACACAGGAATCAGTTTTCTTTCCTATTTTTTTCTTCTCTGATCGGTTTCTCTAGCTCTGCATTTTTCAATCATAAGATTAGAATCAATTTCTGGTATTGTTTTTCAATCATCTTCATTTGAGATTGAATTAGGTCCTTCGAGCTCGAATTAGGTCATCTGAGCTTCGAACCAAGGTATTTATCTTTCAAATCATCCTCTTCTGCTACTGTTCTAGAATTCTTGATGAATAATTAGGTTTATTCTGATCCGATTTCTATCAGGATAATTATATATGATGTACATTGTTATATTTTTATGATTTCTATTTCTATGATGATTTACAATGTGAATTCAGTTTCTAAGTAATTTTCGTAAGTATTTTAAGTAATTTTTCGTGATTTTTGTGTGTTTCAATTAGGTATTTGAGCGTCGAATTAGGTTTATCTCAGATTCGAACAAGGTATGATTTACATTCGTTTTTTCGTAACGATAGCATATATGATTATGAGTCAGTACATGCTAATACGTATGATTATGAGTCAGTAGATGCCAATACGTATGATTATGATACACTATTATAGCATGCTCTTTTTTCATCTTGCAGTAGATGCCAATACATATCAATATGAGTCAGTACATTTCAATACGTATTGCATATAGCATGCTGTTTTTCATCCTGCAGTAGATGCCAATACATATCAATATGAGTCAGTACATGTCAATCGATCGCATATAGCATGATGTTTTTCATCCTGCAGTAGATGCCAATACATATCAATATGAGTCAGTACATGTCAATACGTACTGCATATAGCATGTTGTTTTTTCATCCTGCAGTAGATGCCAATACATATCAATATGAGTCAGTACATGTCAATACGTACTGCATATAGCATGTTGTTTTTTCATCCTGCAGTAGATGCCAATACATATCAATATGAGTCAGTACATGTCAATACATACTGCATATAGCATGTCAATACAAAGACTCTTTTTGTTTCATCTCAGTACGCGTCATTTTTTACAGTGTTAACATGTCTGGCGTTGCTCCCAAACCAGATTTCTCCATCTATTCTCATGTATACCATAAGAAATATCATTTTGCATATGAGGTTACATCGTTTTGAACTTTAGAGGATTTGAAATTTTGCATCTGTAATATGTGGAGCTGGTTGACTCCATCGACTATTCTGGTTAACTATTTCCAGAATCAAGCGATAGTTCCTATTCTTGCCGACGTAACACTTCAGGGAATCGTTGGATTACATACCTCAAAGCAATCATCTTTCTTTGATTTGCACGTGGATGTAATTTCAAATGGCGCTTCTAGTTCCTCTAGGCGTATGGAAGTTGACAGCAACGCAGACTTAGTTGTGAGTGCAAAGAATAGTTACTTGAAAGAGGGTAAAGAAGCTCCAAGAGTGTTCTTTACAGATGGTTGGGATAAGATTTTTGATGATATAGATCAATTATTCTATGGTGGTGTTGATGTCGTACGTATAGCATGCCAAAAATACTGCATGAAAATTGGATACGAGGTAATTAAGAAGAAGAATGACCTTGAGAGATTCAGCGTCGTATGTAGTGTGAAAGGTTGTTCATGGAAGCTTCACGCAACTGCCATTGGTAGTTCTATTGATGTTTTTAAGATAAAGAAATATGTGGGAAGGCACACCTGTGGTGGTGGTTATATGTTAAATAATCCAACAGTTACAAAAAAACTCATGAACAGTCTAATTCATGAGATGGTCATGCACAACCCTCGCATAACACCAGCAGAGATCATAGATTATCTTAAAGTTGGTGGTGGCATCGACATCCAGTATCACCACGCATATCATGCAATTGAGTTGTCGCATAAACAGATTTTTGGTAATGATGTGAAGTCGTACACTGATCTTGCTTGGTGGGTGAATGATGTTAGGGAAACAAACCCTGGGTCATTTATTGACTTCGATTTCAATGATGCTACAAAAAGATTCAACAGACTTTTTGTTTGCTTTGGAGCTTGTATAGAGGGATATAAATTATGTCATCCCATGATTTTTTGTGACTGTACTTTTCTCACTGGAACATTTAAAGGAGGTCTCATGGCAGCAACATGTCTTAATGGCAATCAAGGTAATTGGTTCTCTTTTTTTTTGATATGTAGTGTCTGGTAGTCAGATCACTCATATTGACCATATTACATACTACATAATGACCATACTGAGTATGAGATAAACCATACTAGCTACATGGTTAACCATACTCAGTTAACCTTTATTAGTGGAACCATCTTCCACTACATACTGATATGTATTGCTGTATTGATAGCATATTCCTAGTACTTATAAAACATTTCAGCTACCCTTATTTAGTGGAAGATGGTTTCCACTACATAGTGATATGTAATACTACAATACTGATTGTGAAGTAACCATATTTTCCACTACATGCTGATATGATTCACCATCTACGGGGGTCGAGGGGGCAGCGCCCCCTCGTATCAACAACATGTAATATCTATACACAGGTATTACATGTACTAGAAGATGGTTGTATGGTATATAGGTATGTAGTGGAAGATGGTTGTATGGTATATCTAATGGTTGTGTCAAGCAGTTGCTTAACATAACTAATAATTCCTTTTTGCAGGTTTTTATCCCCTCGCGTTTGGTTTAGTAAATGGCGAAAGTAATATCAACTGGGAATGGTTTTTCAAGAATCTGAAGGAGGCTTTGAATGATGATCGCTCAATCACTTTTATGACTGACCGAGGTGAAGGGTTGGTTAAATATATTCCCAAAGTATTCCCTAATTCTCGTCAAAGATATTGCTACTATCACTTGGACAAAAACTTACCTATCGCAAAGTCTGACGAAAAGTATAAAGAAGTGACTGATGCTTTCCGAAAGGCAACATATGCTCTTTCTCCTACAACATACGAGGAAGCTCTTCAAGAAATGGTTAACTTGGGAAGGCCTTGGGTTGATGACTACTGCCGCAACATTCCAAAGGAAAAGTGGTCCAGTGCATTCTTCCAGGGTTGTAGTTATGTTCAGACTTCTTCCAGTGTTGCTGAATCGTTCAATAACTGGATTAGGCGCGAGAAGAAGTTGCTTGTTGCTGCGTTTGTTGACTCGATCAGGTTTGTATCAGTTCCCCTAGTCACAGTACAAGCTTATATGTAGTTTTAAGAATTTATTAGTTTTATTTCTGTAACAGTATTAGCATATATGTACTGTTAATCTATGTATAATGTAGTATAATAGACTTTTTTGCTATTCCTTTTGTCATGTAGGCTACGTATGATGGAAATGATGTCAGAACATCGTGAGGAGAGTGTCTTGATGGACCCAGAACTGCTAACCCCTGTGTATCAAGCCTTGCTTGAACTATACATTCAAATTGGCCGTCCCTGGAAAGTTAGCCAGTCAGATGCTAAGCGATATGAAGTTCATTCTCCAAGGTTATCATTTTACCCCTAATCTTTATCATATGAATTTAAGTAGCATGTTCAAATATAACATATGAACATGTACTGTGTACAACATATTCATATGTACATATGAATATACATATCAGTATCTTTAAAATGTGTACATATCAATATACATATTAAAAGAAAACATATGAATATGTATTGTGTGTATATATCCGTAGATATATATTGTGTATAACATATGAATGTGTACTGACCATAACATATTCATATGTACTGTGTATTAGATACACAAGGAGAACTAAATATTACATATGTACTCATACTAATATGCAGTGTTTTATAACATATCAACACACTAATATGTAGTGTTTTATAATTTTTTTCTCTATTAGATACACAGGGAGAACTACATACTGATATGTACTCATACTAATATGTAGTGTTTTAACACTAAACTCATCAATTATTCTACACAATCTCATGTATATTGTGCATAACATATGTACTGTGCATAACATATGTATTGTGTATATATTTACCAGATCTGCTTGTACTTTCCAACGATAATATGGTGTTTTTTGTGTGTGCAGGTCTCATATGGTGGATCTAGAGAGAAAAACTTGTACTTGCCAACGATGGCACATTTATGGTTTTCCATGCTCGCACGCTACTGCAGCTATTACTAAATCTGGAGGAAGAATGCTTGATTACGTCGAGGATTACTTCAAAGTTACCACTTTCCGTCAGCTATATTCAATAGCTATTAGACCCGTTCTTAACTACGACAGGTATGTGTCTTTAATCAGTACATTTTGATATTTGCTTTTTGAGGAACAATATACCGTGTACATATATGATATGTAGTTATGATACTGTGTTTTTTAATCTCACAGTCCTGATGAGTATCACGTAGACGATATTGTTCTCCCACCAGAAGTTATTAGGGATCCACCAGGCAAGAAGAAGGGGAAACGTATTAAGTCAGCTCATGAGACTAGTAGAAAATCTTTCAAATGTTCAAACTGTAATTTGAAGACTCATCACAACAAGGCAACATGCAGTGTTATCCATCAGTATGAACTTGCTGAAGAATGATTTTTGTGTCAGGTATGTGTTGCAGTTAGATACATATTAAAGATGTGTCTTGGGGTAGGATGATACAATACAATGAATTTTAAACTAATTAGTGTTCTGATTTCTCTTTTTCTTTTATCACAGGCTTGAACGTGCAGCAGAATGTGATACCGATGACATCGTCATTATTCTTTAGTCCACAATTATTTCCTCTAGCCCTTGTTCTACTCTACTGTTTTCTTTTTTAATATGTCACTATTGTCAGTACCAACTGAAAATATTACAGTTTTTGTTGTTGTTTCTTAGAACATCTTTTGGTTTTTGAAACATTATAAGACTATCAAAAATGTAGTTATATTGATCTTTCGACATAATGAAATATGTTGCTAAGTCTACCAAAATGAAAGTATCTATTACATGTCAGTATTCTAGTGTAAGCATCTTCCACTACCAAAATGATAGTACCTTTATGGCTTCAATCATAAAAGTACACAATCACTACTTACTTATATGTACTGGTTGTGGAGTAACCATGTTCCACTACATACTTACAGTTGCATCACTTAAAGAAAATTTAAACTTGTGGTTTCAATCAGATTAGTACATATTAAAGAATAGAATCAGTACGTACTGATATTTACTGGTCACCATCTTCACTGGATCGAGAACATAATCACTAATAATTTAGACTACACAACAAAGCAACACAATTTAAATATCTCTACATTAAAGTTAGCCCAAGTTTTTGAACATTCTTAAAGATAAAGAAAAAGCTGAATGTTTTTAAAATATAAAATAGCTAAATATTAAAATGTATTGTCATACTACTTTTATCAATTAGGATCTATTTGCGTTAGTTTTCCAACTGATTTCCGGTGGAGATGATGTCAGCAATTTGCATGATAACGAGACCCTTTTGTTACGAATCTTCACTTGCACTTCATCATCATCTCCTAAAGATACTCCCACAAATTTGCTTTTCGACTTCATCTTCATAAAATGCATCACAAATAGTAGGCAGTCTGGTGATGCACCTTGTTGAGGTACTTCACATTCATTGACTATTACATTCTTCAATGTTTCTTTATTCTTCTCCACCAAGTACAGGTTGATAGGTTTGTACATGTGATCTGCCATTCTTGTGGCGATTTGATAACATCTTGGTCCCCATTCAGCCTTAGAAGAATTGTAGTGGTTGAACACCATTTTTTCACAGTCATACTCATGTAGCGTCCAATGAAGATTCATATGGCACATTGGTACAAGAATCTTCTTGATACTTTGATCCATCTCCAATATTGGTTTGTAAACAGAATCGTCTACTCCTCCTTTGAGCTTTTCCGGGAACTCGACATTAAACTGAAAGCATGGATGTACTTAGTCTACCACTACAAGAATGTAACATTACATATCAATATGTAATGGTAGATGCCACTTCAAGAATGTAAGTATCTACCACTACATATTGATATGTAACAGTAGCATATCTATTACTTTGAATAATTATATCTAATTATGTTTTTATGCAATATAGATATGTAGTGTAAGATAACAACTTACCCAAGCATACGGATCCAGATGTAAGACAGGCAAGAATTTTCTGTCTATTTCGTTCATCGGATGCTCTTTCTGAAACTTGTTCTTAATCTTGTATTGTGCGTAATTGAGAAGATCTTGCTCTAATAAATCGTTATGTACCAAGTCATCAATTGTACCTCCACTTACACAAAGACCACCTTCTCCCGTTTTCCAAGCAATTAAGCTGGAAAATAACAACGTAAGACATATAAGTATACAAATATTAGAACATACTAATATGCAAAACTAGCATACAAATAGTACATACTGAGAAACAGAACATACTGAGATACAAATCTAGTATACAAATTAACAAGAATACAATCAATAAAGCAAATTTAAACCACTCCATAAGATTAGTACTGATTGTTAAATAAAGCACTACTTACTGATATGTACTGATTGTTAAATAAAGCAAATCTAGTATACAAATAGTACATACTGTGTAACAGAACATACTGAGATACAAATACAGTATACAAATCAATATGTAGTAGGCATGGATACCAATAACTCACCTAAGCAATTTTGCATTATTGATGAATGTGGAAAGGGTAGTCTTTTGTTCATCCTTCATGTCATTATAGAATGGTGATTTATTCAGTTTTCGGAAGAATTTGCGGCGCAATCTAAGCTTCTTGTTTTTCTTAGGTTCTATTGCTCCAGCTTTCGGCTTCTTAGGTTCTTTATATGATTGAGAGAACTTACTTCCACTTTCTTAAATATCATCTGTCTTTTTGGAAGGATGGGAATGAATAACGGGTCTAGCAGGTGTGAACTGCTTCCTTTCGGGCCCTTTGAAGGTCTTTTTGATCATTGCAACCCTTTTTTGTTTCTGGCTTGGTGTAATTGGTTCCTGCATTTTTACCAACGTAAAAAAATAGCAATATGTAAACACACAACATAGCTGCTGATTAACATTTTTTATCTGAAACTAAGTATGCATATGCAAAATTTAGCATCTAGTACCTGTGATGGAACCTCAAAAACATCTTGCGATGGAAATTCCAAAGTATCTTGTGATGAAACCTGCAAAGTATCTTGTGATGGAACCTCCACAATAGCTTCTGATGGAACCTCCAAAGTACCTTGTTGCTTAGTTGTAACTTTACATGCATCTTTTGGTTCAATGTGTTCTTGTTGCTCAGTTGTGTGTGGAATAAATTCTACGTTTTCCAAATCTCTTCCAATTAAATTATGAAAACATTGTTGTAAGTCAATGCCAAAATGACCAAGGTTTTGATCAGTACCACCACGTGGAAGCAGGTCAGCATACTCTTCGACGTAAATTCCAAAGACGGAGTTTTCCATGTCTATATAATCTCCCATAGAGAGCTTTTCGATGTGTTCTAAACTCGACATCTCAGTAAACAAAGGTACATCCAGCAGATGAAACTCTTCCGCCGCCATCTCCGCGTTATACTCTGCAGATTTCTGCGAATTAACTACAACTGGAGCCTTTGTTTCTAGCATAGTTTTAAGCAACTCCTTTGCTGCTTCCTGCCTAACTTCAAGTTGATCAACCTGCAAAAAGCAATCAAAACTGTCAACAAAAACCTTTTTTAGGTGAGTTTTTACATAATGTTACATAGCAATATGTAATGGTAGACACCACTACAAAGAATATAAGTATATACCAGTACATATTGATATTTTTAGAGTACATATCAATATGTAATGATAGACACCACTACAAGAAATGTAAGTTTCTACCACTACAAGAATGTAACGGTACATATCAATATGTAATGGTAGATACCACTACAAGAATGTAAGTATCTACCACTACATATTGATATGTAACAGTAGACACTGATATTCTACTTAGACTACGTACTGATATGCTACTTACCTGTGTGTTTTATTTTCCTTTTCTCTCTTGTATCTCTTTGACTTTTTGCTCCAAATTAGATTTAGCTTGGTTTTTAACCTCGAACGCTGAACTTCAACATCATGGAACTTCAATACTGCGGGTGACAAACCAACTTCAGCATTAGCATGACATTGATCTTTCGGTGTTGACAAACCAACTTCAGCGTTGTTGACATGTACATTTGTTTGATCTTCCTCATAACCTTGCATTTCGGTCTCAACTATTGGGTCCACATTCAACTCTTCATTGGGTTTGCTTTGAGTAGGTGTACATCCCAATCTAACATAATCTTTCGGGCTGGCTTCTCTCTGCAAAGGGAAATCTTTCCGATAAATTTCATGCAACATGAACTCAAGCTTTGAAGCGTCAACCGTTTCGCCCTTTTACTTCATTGTGTTGACTTCACTCCATTTGGCAGATATTGTACTCCTCAAATCATCGTATTTGATCTTCCAAGATTCTCCCCCCAATACCGAGTCATCTTCTTCTTCCTCTTCTTCTTCCTCTTCTTCTTTTTCTCCTTCTTTCTCTTCTGCCGATTCGGAATTGTCATCCAAACAAAAATCTTCATTATTTTCTTCCTCTTGAATCCTTCTTGAGATACGATTAAGGATTTGTCTTTCTTGGTTTGTCATCTCGTCTTTAAAATCAACATGGAACTGGTACGAATCAAATAAATGTAAAAAAACAACTACATTTTAGATATTACCAAAAAAAAACATTTTATAATTCTTTCTCTATTAGATACACACGGAGAACTACATATTACATATGTACTCATACTAATATGCAGTGTTTTATAACATATCAACATACTAATATGTAGTGTTTTATAATTTTTTCTCTATTAGATACACAGGGAGAACTACATACTGATATGTACTCATACTAATATGTAGTGTTTTAACACTAAACTCATCAATTATTCTAAACAATCTCATGTGCATCACCATCTACGGGGGTCGAGGGGTCAGCGCCGCCTCGTAAACAAACACAACAATGTATAGCTACATATTCATAAATATGTAGACACTACATATTAGTATCCTACATATTCTAAACATTACTTATTCTACAACTACTTATTCTAAACACTACTTAATCTACAACATACTGATATGTAGTACACAATTTTATTAGCTAATAGAGAACATAAAATATTTGCTAATAACTAGTTATCAATATATACTTTTATTCGACAAAATATGTACTTCAAGTTTACCTGATACTCAGAAAGATCAATATCCTTTAGGAACTCAGTACATATCTTTGTATGATTCCACCTAGACACTCTTGGCACATACATTTCATTAGGTTTTGTCACTATATCCTCGAGCGCCACCAAATGGGTATGCTCCGCAAACCATGGCTGCAAGTATTGATACGCAGTGTTATTAAATATACTAACAAAAATGTAGAAAACACACAAAACAAAAAGATTTTTAAAGTAGAATAAACAAGTCAATAGATTCTTACCAACAAATAAACAGCACAACCATTTGTGTGTTCTACGGATTCCACGTTTTCATTCAGCACTTTCTCTAAATGAGAATGGATGAGGTCAGGCCATGAAATATTCTTCGCCTTCTCAAGATCAAGAACGAAACCAATGTATTTTTCAGTCAAAGCGTTGGCATCACTTGTTGCGAAAAATAATGAAGTACACATATACAGGAAGATAAGCCTAACAAGATCTTCGGCATCTTCCTCGTCTTGATCAGATTCTTCATAATCTTCATTTGATTGATCACCCATGCTTTTCAGAGTCTCTTCATCACACTCTTCATCGGACTTCTTATTTTTCAGATTAATTGGTGTTCGTCTAAGGATTTTCAAGATTTCCTTCACAATCATTGGCCTAGTCACTTTTTCACCCCCTTTCAGATCAGCTAGGAAAGTCCTTTTGAATAATTCTGTTTCACGCCATCCACTTTTTTTATTCACTTGTGTAAGCCTCCAATCATAATATTCCCTATTTGGAATTCTTGGCATTCCATAAACAAGAGCCATTTCTTCTAGTGTGGATACCAGCTCATTCGGTAAGCCATGTCTTTCAAATTAAGCAAAATGTAAGCTTGTTTGGATCTTGACTTCTCACGTAACAGCGTAACATTTTGGTGAGTGCATCTTCAATCTTCAACCAATGTTCCAACTCGAATTTGGTGTACCAGAACATTAGGAACAGATTCCCGTAAGATGCTTCAGAAATCAGCTTCATCTGCAACTCACTCAACTGAAGTTCTTCAGTGTTCTTAATAGTCTTCACAAGGCCCCACAATCCCCTGAAACCGCCACGGTACAAACTTCATGGTTTTCCACCTCCTTTCTTACGCTTATTACCACCTATACAATAACAAGAATCTAAAACTATTACACTACATATCAATATGACAAATTAACATGTAGTTATATCATCAAGAATAGAAGTATCTACCATGTACTTGAAACTACATATTTTTAGAAGTACATATTCTTGTAGTATATACCTCTACATACTGCTATGTAACTGCATATTATTAGGAGTACATATCAATATGTAATGGTAGATATCACTACAAGTAAGTATCTACCAGTACATATTGTTATGTAACAGTACATATGGCATATGTAGAAAGTGAACATTAAAATCACATATTTCATAGTTATTAAGATTTAATTTGGTTTAACACTACATACCTTCTTTTGGAGGAACATTTTCTCCCCCCCTTTTTGCTTTCACCTTTAATTTTGGTGAAGGAGTAGCAGCTCTCAGGGCAAGTGCTTTGTCCCCCTTTGCTTGCGGTGAAGGAGTAGCAACCTTTGTAGCCTTTCTTCCTTTTGCTTTAGTAGTTGCCAAGGATGCTTTTGTTTTGGTTTTTTTTCCTGTTGTAAACCAAAAACAGTATCATAAAATGACTACATATTCATAAACAAACACAACAATGCATCACTACGTACTCATATAAGCAGGTTTCACACAGTACATGGCAATATGTAGTTGATATGTAAGTATTTGTTAGCACTAAAAACACTACATATTCTAAAAATGTAGTGTTAGACAACATACGGATATGTAGTACACACTTGTAAGTATAGAAGTATTAGACAACATACTAATATGTAGTATACACTTTGTAAGTTGATATGCAAGTATTTTTAACATTTTATATGAATTAGTTTTCTAACACTACATATTGGTATGTAGCGGTGCTTAATGATATATTGAATGTCAATTTGAAGTACATACGGACATGTAATCACAAATTAGGGTTTATTTCTGATCTGCTCACCTTTTTTCGGAGGAACATTTGCTTTCTTTGTTGGTGACGGAGTAACAACTTTACTCATACTTCGAGTTGTCGGTGATTTAGCTGCAGGGGAGGTTTCCGTTGGTGAATCATCAACCGTTTTTCTTCTCCTTTTTGCTGGGGAAGGGGTTTCTTCTACAATTTCTTCTGTAATGGTCCGTTTAATTGTTCTATTCGTAACCATCTTTTCAATTCAATTGAATGTAATGAAAAAAATTAGGTCAAGAACAGAAGCTTTTTTTATTTCGATTTTCTGTAAGTGATGATTTTTGATCGTTTGACTTCAATCTTATGATTTTATGTAACTATTTTTAGAGTGATTGATTGAGAAGAAAAACAAGTTTTAAAGAAGTTTCGATGGAGAAGACGAAACAGTTTCTGCAGAAAAAGGAGAAGTTGCAGAAGAGAGAAGAAAAAAATGAAAAGAAAAACTGAAAAAGGTAACTGTGTAAACCGTGAGTATGGGTAGAGAGGTAATTTCATCAGATTTTAAAGTTTTTTGGACCAGCGGATAATTCTATTCTGGTGCTGGATTACACAGTAAACCCGGGTCGGGTTTTTGGACTAAATAGGAAATTTCTCAAATAGTAATCCATAGAACCCCTTATCCTAATATTTTATGTAATACATTATCTACCCTCAATTTGGTTAGTGCTAATTAAATTGATTAAGCTAATTAATAAGTATTAGTGAATGGATTAGACTAATCAAATGATTAATTTTTTGGAAATCAAAACTTGATTTTCCTTAATTTTGATTTTGAAGAAGGAAAAATGGTGATTTTGGTAAAAAAAAATTGAAAAAATTTGAAGAAAAATGATGAAACCTTTTGTTACAAAACTCGGGATAACCTTATAATCAACTCCCAACAACAATTTTATCGATTCAAATCCGTTAAAAATCAGAGAAAATATGAATATTTTACCTGTTACGGCTGGGTATATGTGTCGAACCAGCCGTAAATAGGTAATTACGGTTGGAAACTGAGGAACTCCCAGTTGTGAACACAAAAATCGAATGGGAAGTGAAGAAATTATGGCCTTTATTTTTCCTAGAATCACTTTAGTTTGTATTACAACTGGGTTAACATGTTTAGAAGGCTATTTTCCCGTCCGTAAATGAATATGTAAGTTGAGAAATTTTGAGTTTCAACATGAATAAGTACTACGATTGAAAATTAGTGATACTTTCATTAATTAGACCACAATAAAGCCCATTACATACTTAATAGATCCCCATTACAAAAGCTAGGTTTAATAACATCACTTTCGATGTATCAAGAAGTCTTTCACGATGGTGAATTGATCTTCAAAGTTGGAATTATAACCTTTACATTTTCTCCAGTTCTTCTTAGCTTGAGATACGACTTCTTTATCAGTCTCACCTCTAAGTTGAAGTTTCTTGCACATACGAAGTAAAGCCATATATTCTTCCGCTTTTTTGCATATGTCTGAAAATCGAAAATACAATTCAACCCCATCGCGGTTGTTAGTGTTACCTAGTTCACTACAAAAAAAATCAAAAATCTTACTCCAATACGATTTACTTGCTAAACCACCTTTCCTTCGTTCTTCTCCCTTCTTTGGATAGCATTATACAAATTTTTTGCAAAGAGATAAGTCTTCTTCCAAAGTAAAGTTGGGTTTATCCTTTGAGTACATTGCATTGAGTTTGTAGGAGTTTTGGTGGAGATTATTGAGGTAGAAGGTGTGATTTTGATTTGGAATGGGTGGTTATATGGAGGTGGAGTTGTTTCAAGTTGAAATAAGTTGTTCAACAACTAAAACCTTCAATAGATCAGTCTTCAAATGGATCTATTTTTTAAAATTCAAAAAACTAGTCGATATGATGTGGTACAGAAGGAAATTATAGGTGTTTACGGCTAGGAAATCGACAGGTCGACCAAGCCGTAATTAAGTATAAACCTGCACGGTTTGTGGTGTGTCAAATTCACGGCTAGTATTTCTGGTCGTAAATCAGAGTCATTACTTTCTATCAGAATTACAGCCTGGATGTATAGTCGTAACCTGGAGCCATATTTTTTTTGGGGTTATCATAGTAATATACGGCTAGGTATGTCCAAACCATAAATAAATTACGGATGTTGTTCCTAACCGATCTGATTTTACGTCCATGAACTAGAAAGGTCGACCAATCCGTAAACCAGAGTTGTAACATTACGTCAGAATTACAGGTTGGAGTCCTAACCGTAACAAAGATACACGTCCTAAATATGTAGCCATAACTAGAAAAAAAATTCTTTTTGGGTGACTAGAGTAATATACGGCTAGGTATTTCCCAACCGTAAACATATTACAGATGCTTTTCCTAACCGCTTTCTGGGTAACCGTCGGGATTTTCTAACCGAAAACCTGTGCAAGTTTATTTGACAACAATTATATAAATTTACTGTTAGGTTATGTGAAGCATCGACCTAGCCGAAAGTGCCTCAAAATTTCAATAATGTTGATTTTTCCTCATTAATCTTAGATTAGACAAATGGAAATAGTAACATTCATTCATACATGCAAAGATATAAAAATGCATCATTCCAAATCCATAACTAAACAACGAAAATAGTAAATAGACAAAGTCTTAGATAATAAAAAATCCATGAAGTAAAATACTAAAAAGCCACTAAATATTCATTCACTTGATTCCTCCTCCGAATTCGAGTTCAAAAACGCATCCAAATTGTCGTCTGATAAGTACATAATTCATATGATTTTAGTGTCCATTCCATACTTGTTTAAGCTATTATTCTTGCATATTTTCATATTATTAGTCTTGTTTTCTCTTATTTGTCTCTATTAGATGAATCATCCAAAAATGACTACAAAGTGTTGAAAATAGCTAGGAAGGGAATTATTCCAAGTATCCAAGTGCCCAAGTCCAACAGAAGTGGAAGAACTGCGACGAAAAGGAGCAAAACGCTCAAAATCAAGATACGGGACAAAGACCGATCTTAACTCATTCAAATTAAGGACTTCTCATCATCATCTTGAATAGAATTTAACGATAAAAAGAATGCAAAAAGAATGAGGTCATTCTGAGTTCGGAGGAAGAAGTTGTGGCCAAAACAAGCTTTTTATCGAATACCGAAGACAGTAAGGTACTCATACGGGTACGCATACCTAAGTTCCGAAAATTTCTGCTGGAATTTGAGGTACGCATACTTAATGCATTTTTGAAGGCCTAAGGTCACGGTTAAGGTATTTATTTCATAGTTTCGGGTCGGGTTCTTAAACCGAACTAGATACTTGATGGCCAAGCAATGTAAACCTATATAAATAGGTATTAGGCATTTCATCAATCGACAATCTCGTATCAAAAACTAGGGTTTACCCTTTTAGGGGGAACCCACCATTATTCATCTTCTTTGTAATATGAGTAGCTAAATCCTTTGTTGATTAAGGATGAATTCAATGTTCTAATCATGAAGCTTTATTAATAATACAAATCTATTGATAGTTTTTATCATCATCATTTGTTTTTACCATATCTAGAGTTTATGAGTGATTCTTAGATTGATTTGGAGTACACGCTAGATTGATCTATTGATTATTCTATTGCTAGTAGAAGTTAGGAGATAAGTAATCGTGGAATAACTCTCTACACAAGTAGAAATCATGAGACCGTACAAAGGGATTTTGTGGAGGAATCGTGTGTGAAAACAACACAAGCAAGTAAACCTTGAGCTAAGAGTTTAACTACTGGGATTAACCTAATTCACAAAGCTTACAGCGTTCGATTAGATTACACCTTGAGTGACCTATTACTTGGTGGTTTGGTTGGATAGAATCTGATATTGGAGAGCTTCAATATTCGTGGTAAAAGGATTTTTGGGTATAGCACTGAGCTAGATGATATTCTACGGTTGGTGATGAATGGTTCTTAAGAACATATTGATGGTGGTTTTTAGTTTAGGGTTGAAATCGTAAAACACTAAACCCTAGCAAACAGTGATGTCACAACATTTAAAGTAACATGTTTTACTAGGAACATTTACTGAAACCTTTAATGTGTCTCTAAAATAATTACCGGGGTATCTTTTTCAAATTAGGGTTACGACAAGCCAAACCCTAATTCCCACGTGTGCCAATGACAAATCATTCCAGCAACACCAACCGCGCCAAAGCATGCCAACCATGATAGCCGCACCTCTGTTCCAATGGCAAATCATGCCAGCCACACCAACCGCGCCAAAGCATTCCAACCATCCTAGCCGCACCATTGCGCCAATGGAAAATCATGCCAGCCACACCGACCGCGCCAAAGCATGCCAACCATGCTATCCACACCTCCGTGCCAATGGAAAATCATGATAGCCACACCTACCGTGCCATGCCAAACGCACCTCTCCATGGCCTCTATGACGCGCCACCATACTGGCCTTCACTACGCGGATATCAAAACGAAGGCGTGCAACAATCAACGGTTGACCTTCAATCCAAGGAGAAAATCCTGGCCGTCTAAGGTTACCAAACGACCTTTGCCCCCAGACCCCTAGCTTGGTCACGCACCCAGACGAATCTATCCATGCCATACGTCCATGGAAAGCCCTTGGCCCCACATGCCAAGCCAAACCAAACCTATCCAAGCTAGCCGCGCCATGCCAAACTCACTCTTCCTTGGCCCTAGCTAGATACGCTAGTCACACCATGCCAAGCCAAACGCCCTTTCCTTGGCCCTAGCCATGCCATACGTCCATGGAAAACCCTTGGCCCCACATGCCAAGACAAACCAAACCTAGCCAAGCTAGTCGCGTCATGCCAAACGCACTCAGCCTTGTCCTAGCTACGCTAGTCACACCATGCCAAGACAAACACCCTTGCCTTGGCCCTAGCCATGCCATTCATCCATGGAAAACCCTTGGCCCCACATGCTAAGCCAAACCAAACCTATCCAAGCTAGCCGCGCCATGCCAAACACACATTTCCTTGGCCCTAGCCATGCTTGTCACGTCATGCCAAGCCAAGCGCCGTCCTTGACTTGGCCCTGGCCACGCCATCACCCATGGCGAACCCTTGGCCCAACATGCCAATCCTAAACACACCCTATCCGCGCTACCCTGTTGGCCCTCAATACGCGGCTACCAAAATGAAGGCGTGCAATAATCAACGGTTGCCCTTCAATCCCATGAGAAAATTCTAGCCATCCAAGGTTACCAGACGACACATGGTAACCTTTGGCCCGAAAACCTAAGTTTGGCCACGCCAAACCATGCCATGACAATGGCATGCCAACCTAGATGTGCCACCACGTTGGCCCTCACTACGTGGCTACCAAAACGAAGGCGCGCAATAATCAACCGTTTCCCTTCAATCCCAGGAGAAAATCTTAGCCATCCAAGGTTACCAGACGACACATGGTAACCTTTGGCCCGAAAACCTAAGTTTGGCCACGCCAAACCATGCCAGGACAACCGCATGCCAACCTAACCGCGCCACCACGTTGGCCCTCACTACGTGGCTACCAAAACAAAGGCGTGCAACGATCGACAGTTTCCCCTCCTCTCAAGATGAAAAATCTCGACCGTCGAAGGTCACCAGGATAGCAAGTTTCCCTAGCTTGATTTTCCAAGCCACAACAAACATGCTACATGTTTTCCAAAAACATTTGAGACATCAACACAAACTGGGGGATGATCATTAGGGTTTTGGTTTGGTGATCTATAGCGTGCGGTATACACAAATGCCAGTTTCAAGATAGTGTAATAAGAATAAGGCGGTTAGTAAATGCAAGAAGCAACGGTGAAACACTCCTTCATTATGGGACATCAATTCCATCAAATCCCATCAATACCAGGCGTTACCACCTCTTCCCATTTAACTCATCCGTTTTCTTTTTTTAAGAGGCCAGAGTACGTTTCTTTTTGGACTTGTATAAATAGGCTTACCTATTTCCACCAGGGACACGAGTTCTTGGTCAGGGAAAAATATCACACTCAGAATGGAAACTCTTGTTAGCTTTCTCAAAGCTTTCACCTTCTGATACAAGTCAAGTACTACTCTTCCAGAATTATTCTGGTCTCAACACTCTCTTCGCTTCCCTCCCTAAACCAACCATTCTCCTCCACTTTGTGACCGAAGCAAGTATGGAACGGCCATTTCTTGGTTTAGGACGGACTTGTACATATTGATATCTCGAATCTAAAGTACTCCCTTGTAATACATTATTTAGGGTTTAAATTGTTTCTCACTTTCACACCTGCAATTATCGAAATGATCAGAAACCATTTTCACCTTTAAATTATTGGAGACCACAGTGGGAGATCGTTCTATCGGTCCCAATATCAGTCTTTGAATACATTTCTCTAAAAAGGAAGGATGGTTGGTCTTTGGATTGAATCTGTGTCCTCGGATTCCACTCAGGAAAACAACAATGTTTCAATGCCCAATAACACCACCAACGAAGGAGTTCCAAGGCTGATTGACCTAGTACAGGTCTAGGGGATTCACACCAGAAACATGGGGCGGATGAGAGATGCAATCAACGCCATACTGGATTTCCTCATCGACCTGACGGCAGAATTGAGCGGTTCGCCTGCCTCGGAAACTTCAGAACTGGGGACTGACGTCCCGAATGATCGCTCTTAAGCCAACAACTTCACTACCAATCAGAGACCCGTAAGCCAAGAAGCGGTCTCGATGGTGGAAAAATTATGTGAACTATTACATCTTTCAAGGGATCAACGGATGGAGACGTTCACCGTCATCAATCGGATAATGTTAAGCGTTCCCTTGGTTCCTCCATGCTCGGAAATAGCAAAAACGCAGGAATCATCCATTAATTAATAATATCATGTTCACCGATGACAAAATGATGGCAGAGGAAGGCCATAACCGCGCCCTATACGTCACAGATCGAATCAAAACACATGGAATTCAAAAGGTCCCTCGTCGACACGGGAGCATCCTCCAATGTTGTCACCCTTAGGACGCTTAGGACGGCCAAAGTACGACCAAGCGAGGTTACACGACAACCTACTACCATGACCGATTTCGAAGGTAACCAAACCAATACATATGGGTACGTAAATTTGGATCTATCGGTAGGACCTATCCAGTCAAAAGTAAGCTTCGAGGTAATTGAAAAGGATCCGGACTACCACATGATACTGGGGAGACCATGGCTCCTCGACAACATGATCATTCCTTCGATGTACCACAAGTGCTTGAAAACCATGCTAAATAGAGAAGGTATTCGCATCGTAGCATCATTATATCCATATGCGCCAATCTGTGGCATGGAAATTGTTGAAAAAAGACATGGGATGCAAGTCACAACCAGCAAGGATCACCACACCCCACTGCCGAAATGGAAGACCATTGAAGAAATCAATAGTCCTTCACAACCCCAAGGAGAAACTCATCCTCACATCACAACTTCAGAAGAGAGGTGCACTCGCCTCCATCCACAAGACTAGGGTCTGGTTCCAACCAAGCGATGACGGGCTTTCATTACGGGTCACGATGAAAAAGGGAAAACCGTATATCAACACCACTGTTAGCAATTAACAGGGGAGACTACCACACAGTCTCTCCGCCCAATAGAATGCCATCCTGGCGAGCCACGAGAGGAGATACCTGACGCACGACAACAGTTGCAAGACGGCACCAATTCAACCACGGACGAGCTTGAAATTGTTAATATCGGGAATGAGGAATCTCCACGACCCATCTCCACAAGCTCGACTCTACATACAGACGAGCTCACAAAGTTGTTAGACCTCCTCAAGGAATATCAAGACGTGTTCGCATGGACGTACGAGGAGACGCCTGGCCTGGACGAGAAGCTGGTTACTCACCACTTACATGTGATATCCGGATCCAAGACGGTCAAGAAGACCCCGAGACAATACCGGCACGATGTTGAAGAAAAGATTAAGGAAGAGGTTCAAAAATTATTGGTTGCTGGTTTCATCAGACCAATCCATCACCCTACCTGGTTGGCAAACATAGTTCCGGTAAAAAGAAGAATGGTCAAATCAGGTGTTGTGTCGATTTTAGGGATCCAAATAAATGTTTCCCTAAAGATGATTTTCCTCTCCCCAACATCGACATGTTGGTAGATGCCACCAGTGGACATGGCATGTTTTCTTTCATGGACGGGTACAGTGGTTATAACCAAATAAAGATGTACGAGCATGATGCGAGCAAGACGGATTTTCGAACTCCTCTCGGAAACTTTTACTATACTGTGATGCCCTTCGGTTTGAAGAACGCTGGTGCCACATACCAACGCGCCATGACCACCATTTTTCACGACATGATGCATAAGCAAGTTGAGGATTATGTAGATGACATAGTAGTCAAGTCAAAAACTCGGGCGGCCCACACAGGGATTCTGCAGTAGGTGTTCGAAAGATGCCGCGAATATAAGCTAAAAATGAATCCGTTAAAGTGTGCTTTCGGTGTCTCCTCGGGCAAGTTCCT
Source organism: Papaver bracteatum (assembly GCA_023529315.1). Taxonomy (NCBI): domain Eukaryota; kingdom Viridiplantae; phylum Streptophyta; class Magnoliopsida; order Ranunculales; family Papaveraceae; genus Papaver; species Papaver bracteatum. Next base: position 40,173 of record JAJJWX010002187.1, read on the forward strand.
AGGCTTCCAAGTAAACGCTGAGGGGATCAAAGTTGACCCAACCAAAACGCAAGCCATCCTCACAATGACACCACCGCGGAACGTGAAGGAACTTCAGAGTTTCATGGGCAAAATAAACTACATCCGCCGCTTCATACCCGGATTGGCTCAACTTATTGCTTCGTTCACCCCCTTACTAAAGAAAGGATCACGATTTGTCTAGACCCCATTACAACAGGAAGAGTTCCGGAAGATTCAACGAACGTTATCTTCCCCGGACATTATGAGATCACCCATGCAAGGAAGGACGCTACACCTCTACACAGCTTTTAGTGACACTGTTGTCGGAGCTCTCCTCGCCCAAGAAGATGACGAAGGTATTGAATACCCTATATACTATTTCAGTCGGACTTTGAGAGATGCCGAACTCAGGTATCCCAAAGCAGAAAAGGCATGCCTAGCCTTGGTCTACACCATCCAGAAATTCAGGTACTACCTGTTGTCCAATAAAGTGGTGCTAATATCCAAATCTGATCCTGTGAAGTTCCTCCTCTCAAAACCTGCTATGATAGGAAGGCGCACCAAATGTCTCCTCCAGATGTCAGAATTTGACATAATATGTGCTTCCCCGAGGGTCATTAAAGGACAGGCAGTTGCATATTTGTTGGCGGCATTTCCAAGAGAAAATGTTGTAACATTACGCGAAGACCTCCCTGGGGAATTTCCGTAAATCTCTTTCATCCAAGAGGAAACTTGGCTATTATTTTTAGACGGCTCCGCCACCCCTAACAACGTCATGGGAGGAGCCGGCGTGGTTTTAGTATCTCCAACTGGTGAAGTTTTCTCACACTCCTTCAAGATAGATTTCCCCTACACCAACAATTCAACAGAGTATGAAGACTTCCTCATTGGGTTGTCCTTGGCTAAACAAGCCGGTGCCACACGTCTGGAAACAAGAAGGGACTCTAAACTACTGGTCAACCAAGTAAATGGAGTATACGCGCTAAAGGAGGTAACCTTAGCCCTATATAGAGATGAAGCTCAAAAACTAATGAACTACTTCGCTGACGCAACATTATCCCATATCGGGCGCGACAACAACCAACATGCCGACTGCATAGCAATGCTAGCATCGAAACTGCGATTTGAAGGCCTTGAGGAAACTCTGACGGTGAAAAGAAGGACCGTGGCTTCAACGTGTCTTTCGCAGCCTAAAAATATAAAGTTGATGACTGGAGAACACCAATTATCCAAGAGCTTAGAAGTTCACTCTCTCAAGGAAAGGTCAGTCTTAAAACTTTGCGTGATTTTGTCATGCTTCGAGGGGTACTCTATCATCGAAATCCAGACGGCTCTTTGTCAAGATGCCTCGGAGAAGAGGAAGCACAACAACATCTCAATCGTATCCATGGTGAGGTCTGCGGACCGACATTGGTGGTAACCCTTTATCGTCGTTTACAACGCCTTGGCTATTATTGGCCGGAGATGGAGGTCCAAGCTCGGTTACTTCAAAGAACTTGTTCCAACTATCAAGCGCCGCCGCATCAATTAGAAATTTTCAACATTGGTCACACCGGAGACTAGCAGAAGCCATACATCAGTTACCTTCGCGACGGGATACTCCCCACCAATGAGAAGGAGGCATCCAAGATAAACCAATGGTCCAAGAGGTTCGTATTCCACGAAGGGATCTTATATCGTAAAAGCTTTGGTGGGAGTCTTCTGCGATGTTTGAATGAGGTACAGATCCCAATCATGCTGAAGGAGATGCACGAAGGAGAACACCAAGGGAAGCCGAAGTTATTTCTTCAAATACACGAGAAGTACTACTGGCCGACCATAGAGGACGTCATAGTTGTTTTCGTACAGAGGTGCAAGGAATGTCAGGTCCACGGGAACCTTATTCATGTACCGGAAACCACCCTGAATTCAATAAGCAGTCCATGGCCCTTTCATAGATGGGAACTCGACATCATTGGGAAGATCAACCCATCATCCTCAAAATATCACGAGTATGTAATAACAGCAACCGAATACTTTACCAAATGGGTCAAAGCCATAGATTTACGAGGAACGAACGGAACCACGATTGCGACATTCATTAAGGAGTACATCATTTGCCGTTTTGGCATGCCTAAACATATCATCACCGACAATGGCACCCCTTTCGCGAACAGGCAAGTACGAGAGTTGATCGAGGAATACGTGATTAAACAAGTCATCTCCACCGTATACTACCCTCATGGGAACGGGCAGGCTGAAAGCACCAAAAAAACTCTGATTCGAATCCTCAATCGGATAGTGCACGATAATCCTCGAACATGGCATGAGCAACTTCCCATGGCACTCTGGGCATACCGGACGTCACCAAGAAGTTCCACTTGGGTCTCTCCTTATTCTCTTGTTTATGGCGCAGACGCTATCCTCCCAGCAGAAATTAAAATCCTATCTTCCAGGATTGCCGAAGCAAGCGGAGTTCGATGGAATGAAGCTGAAGGCTTAAGTGCTAGGGTTGCGGAATTGGACACTGTAGACTCCAGGAGAGCCAAAGAAGAAGAACACGCACAGGCGTACAGAAACAGGGTTTCCAGAACATACAACAAAACCGTGAAACCTCGAATTTTTCAAATAGGAGAGTTGGTATTGAAGACTGCTAAACACATCCAACAAGACATATCGGCACCAAAATTCTCTGCAAAATGGGAAGGTCCTTATATAGTCACGAAAGCATACAGCGGTGGGTATTACAAAGTCATTAAGGAGGACGGGGGAAAATTGGAAGCGGACATCAACGGGAAATGGCTAAAGGCATACTAAGCCTGAACACCGCCTCACCCCACCGTATCACAAACACGGATATCCAGGCATATTTTCACTTTCTTCCATACTGTATTGAGTTTCTAATTCATTTAATTGAAGCAAATCAATAAAGTTCTCTTGTTCTTTCAAAGAAAAATAATGTAAAAAAAAATGCTCAGAAAGAAACTCAAACATATCACAACCACATAATTCAGAAAAGCCCGTCCAAAAGATGGTAATCTCTAGAAAGCATCATCTTCAAACGACTTTGATACCTCTCAGTCTTGCTCTTCAAATTCCGGATTGACTCTTCCACCTTCTATGACTCCAAAACCAAGGCTTTCTTCTCTTTCAGAATAGATTTTGTAGCAGGGACCACGCCAGCAATAATGCCATCCCTGTCGACCTTCACGATTTCAAGACGATGCCGCAACCAACTAACGTTAAACTTCAGATATTCACAGGTAGACACCATGTTATCCCACTTTTGAATAGATTCTTCCACGACGGCACGGATAGACATATTCTCCATTTCAAAAACCATCGGCAAGAGATAATTCACAATAGAAACCAAAGAAGACGAACAATACTGTACCACGTTCCTGGTGGCAATGTGGACGTATATCTTCCTTATTTTTGTGTAAAGAGTTATGAATTATTTTTGCACAAGGAACCCCCCAACGTTCCGGTAATTATAAGAAAGTAACCTCATGTGGGTTCCAAACAACAAGCCTGCATTGGGATACTCATGGCAAGAAATTCCTAAGTCAGCATTCTCCAGATCTGCAGTGGCTGGAAAGATCGAGCTCGAAGAAAAAGGGGTAACCAAGTCATCTTCATCAATGACCGTAACACATGCTCCAATAGGATACCTCTACACATAAGGAAAACTTCCATTATTCATCGGAAAATAAAGAAACGTACATTGATTAGCGAGAACATACCGGCATGACATTCTTAACCCGAATGACTCGGGTGGGGGAATTATCACGAGAATCAAGCCTGACGCGTTTGGCTGAAGAACCTGGTCGACTCAAGGAAGATTCGCTTCTGATAGACATGATGTAAGTTGGACTTGACGAGAAGAAATCTTTGTTGAAAACTAGGAAGACGACACAACTTCACCAGGCGTAAATACTATGGAAGCCCTAAAGGAAGAAGGACAAATGCATGCTGAAAAGGTGGAACATGCCGGAATCATGGCCTGAAGACCAGCCTTCAAAAAAAAATGCCTCATCAAAACCCTAATGAAAGCTGAGCGGGATGGGAGGGCGCGATAATTTAATGTTTGAAAAAAAAAAGGGAAAAGAATTCCCCATGGGGGTCGAACAAGAAGAAATCAGACATCACAGACAAATCATGGCCATGTCAAGCCACCTATGCATGCATCACCTCATCAAACAACGTCTCACCTTGCCACGGCCCAGGCCAAGCCCTCGCTCCATCATCGCGGCCCCACCACGCCTAGACGCCCTTGCACGTTTCACTATACCATTGTCGTGGCCCCACTACGCCTGGCCTTCCGAGTACGTCTCGTCTTGTCAAGGACATACTATGCCAAGCCGCCTGCTCCAATGTCGCGACCCTATCATCCACGCGCGTTTACCTTACCAAGACCATGACACCTCTTGGCCCCCGGAGCCAAGCCGTCTATTTGCATCGCCTTCCAAGATCGCGCCCCCTTTTCCTTGGAGATGTACGACCAGACCAAGCCGGTAAGTTTCATATCACCACTCCACGGTCTGCATTCCCAGTATAACTTACCTAGGGCCACCAACACGGGAAGCCAAAACTCTTTTTACCACTCAAAAAGGTTAGTCATATTCTCCTAACCATCTTTGCAATGATTTACACCTCGATTCCGTCCTTATCTGTCACCATCATATGCTTACCTCACAACAAGGCACATGTTCTGAGCTAAGCAGAGCACTTAATGTTGATGGTGGTTTTTAGTTTAGGGTTAAAATCATAAAACAATAAACCCTAGAAGACAGTGATGTCACAATATTTAAAGTAACAAGCATTTACTAGGCACATTTACTGAAACCTTTAATGTGTCTCTAAAATAATTACCGGGGTATCTTGTTCAAATTAGGGTTACGACAAGCCAAACCCTAATTCCCACGTGTGCCAATGGAAAATCATGCCAACCACACCAATCGCGCCAAAGCATGCCAACCATGCTAGCCGCACCTCTGTGCCAATGGAAAATCATGTCAGCCACACCAACCGCGCCAAAGCATGCCAACCATGCTCGCCGCACCTTCGTGCCAATGTCAAATCATGCCAGCCACACCTACTGTTCCATGCCAAACGCACCTCGCCATGGCCCCCATGCCGCGCCACCATACTGGCCTTCACTACGCAGCTATCAAAACGAAGGCGTGCAACAATCAACGGTTGCCCTTCAATCCCAGGAGAAAATCCTGGCCGTCTAAGGTTACCAAACGACCTTTTCCCCTATAACCCTAGCTTGGTCACGCACCCAACCTAAGCTAGCCATGCCATACGTCCATGGAAAACCCTTGGCCCCATATGCCAAGCCAAAACTACACCTAGCCAAGCTAGTCGCGCCATGACAAACGCACTCTGCCTTGGTCGTAGCTACGCTAGTCACACCATGCCAAGACAAATGCCCTTTCCTTGGCCCTAGCCATGCCATACGTCCGTGGCAAACCCTTAGCCCCACATGCCAAGCCAAAACCGCATCTAGCCAAGCTAGTCGCGCCATGCCAAACGCAGTCTTCCTTGTCCCTAGCTACGCTAGTCACACCATGCCAAGCCAAAATCCCTTTCCTTGGCCCTAGCCATGCCATACGTCCATGGAAAACTCTTAGCCCCACATGCCAAGCCAAACCAAACCTAGCCAAGCTAGCCGCGTCATGCCAATGCCTTGGCCCTAGTTACACTAGTCACACCATGCCAAGCCAAACTCCCTTGCCTTGGCCCTCGCCATGCCATACGTCCATGGAAAACCCTTGGCCCCACATGCCAAGCCAAAACAAACCTAGCCAAGCTAGCCGCGCCATGCCAAATGCACTCTGCCTTGGCCCTAGCTACGCTAGTCACACCATGCCAAGCCAAACGCCCTTGCCTTGGCCCTAGCCATGCCATACATCCATGGAAAACCCTTGGCCCCATATGCCAAGCCAAACCAAACCTAGCCAAGCTAGCTGCGCCATGCCAAATGCACTTTGCCTTGGCCCTAGCCATGCTAGTCACGTCATGCCAAGCCAAGCGCCCTTTCCTTGGCCCTGGACATACCATACCCCCATGGCGAACCCTTGGCCCCACATGCCAAGCCTAAACACACCCTAGCCGCGCCACCCTGTTGGCCCTCACTACGCGGCTATGAAAACGAAGGCGTGCAACAATCAACGGTTGCCCTTCAATCCAAGGAGCAAATCCTAGCCATCCAAGGTTACCAAATGACACATGGTAACCTTTGGCCCGAAAACCTGAGTTTGGGCACGCCAAACCATGCCATGCCAATGGCATGCCAACCTAGTCGTGCTACCACATTGGCCCTCACTACGCGGCTACCAAAACGAAGGCGTGCAACCATTTCCTTTCAATCCCAGGATCAAATCCTATCCATCCAAGGTTACTAGATGACACATAGTAACCTTTGGCCCGAAAACCTAAGTTTGGCCACGCCAAACCATGCCATGCCAACATAATTCCAACCTAGTCGCGCCACCACATTGGTCCTCACTACGTGGCTACCAAAACAAAGGCGTGCAACGATCAACAGTTGCCCCTCCTTTCAAGATGCAAAATCTCGACCGTCGAAGGTCACCAGGCTAGCAAGTTTCCCTAGCTTGACTTTCCAAGACACAACAAACATGCTACATGTTTTCCAAAAACATTCGAGACATCAACACAAACTGGGGGATGCTCATTAGGGTTTTGGTTTGGTTGTCTATAGCGTGCGGCATACACAAATTCCTGTTTCAAGATAGTGTAATAATAATAAGGCGGTTAGTAAATGCAAGAAGCAATGGTGAAATGCTCCTTCATTATGGGACATCAATTCCATCAAATCCCATCAATACCAGGTGTTACCACCTCTTCCTATTCAACTCATCCATTTTATTTTCTTAAGAGGCCAGAGTACGTTTATTTTTGGACTTGTATAAATAGGCTTACCTATTTCCACCAGGGAGACGAGTTCTTGGTCAGGGATAAATATCACACTCAGAAAGGCAACTCTTGTTAGTTTTCTCAAAGCTTTCACCTTCTGATACAAGTCAAGTACTACTCTTCCAGAATTATTCTGGTCTCAACAGTCTCTTCGCTTCCCTCCCTAAACCAACCCTTCTCCTCCACTTTATGACTAAAGCAAGTCTGGAATGGCCATTTCTTGGTTTAGGCCGGACTTGTACAGATTTATATCTCGAATCTAAAGTACTCCCTTGCATTACATTGTTTTGTGTTTAAATTGTTTCTCACTCTCACACCTGCAATTACCAAAATTAGCAGAAACCATTTTCACCTATAAAAAGAACAATAAATAAGTATTTTTATCCTGTTAATGCTTAGTAACGGTGAAGGATTCCTTAATCATACATTTTCTTTATTATTGCCTATTTATTCATCTTATAAACCAAACCCCCACCCCCTTTGTTATTTACTTTATATTGTTGATCAAATAACCTATCAATTACATAGCTCTTTGTGGGAATGATCTCTAACTATCGCTATATTACCAGTTAATTAGTAGGAAATACATTTATTAATTTTTTGATCCTACGACATCCCAAACATCGTCCGCTTTCTCATGTTCCACAACCTGTTCTACAACTCTAGAATTTTTACCTCTTCCGCTGCCACCTTGAATTGGAGTTTTTTTACCTCCACCACGTCCACCTCAAGCATTTGTTCCATCACGGCCACCTTTTGCACCTCAACCACGGCCACCTTTTTTACCTCCACCTCAACCACGTTTTCCTTACTTTGATTGAACTTGCTCACCGGAGGGAGTATCTGAGTCGTCGCTAGAATAAGGAGACCTATCCCTCTTACCTCTACTTGGTCGGTCCTCTTTATAAGCATATATATCTCCTTTGTCAGGGATTATTATTCCTTTAACTCGATTTCGGAGTACTCTTTGTTCAGAGACCGTTAACTTCTCACCCGAATTAATCATACGGGTCATGTCCAATCAACTCGTTCAACCAATTTTTTTCATATCTAATACACATACTGTAATTATTCATAGATATATAATTAAAAAAATATATACATATACAAACATAATTAGTAGTATACGTAACACCATCTGCTTCCAATAAATTTCTTCATTCCTTGATTCCTTGATTTTGGACTCTCTGCCTTCTTGAAATGTCTCTTCGCTTACGGATCCAAATTTTCCACATAAGGATGAGACTGCTCTTGATACCATTCCACGTAATTCGCATCCGCGTAAGAAGTGCCTTGAGAAGTTTCAAGCGCTCTTCTACTCATTTGGTTTACTTATTCGGAACGTGTATTCCAATGATCGATCGATGGTGCTGGTTCATAGGTCAATCTGACATCTTTGTCCATAAATTGGGATTGATTACGCTCAGCTTAAAATGAGAGTCTTCAGGTACTATTTTGTGGGCACTACCAATTTGGGGGAGCGTTCTGTGAGAATCTAAAATGACAAACCCGGTTGAATGAAACAAAGGTCCCACATAGGTCGCCACATCATAAAATACTCTATCACCAATTTCATCTTCTCTAACCTCATCAAGTTTCAAATATGGATCAAAAACCACATCATCGTTTGTCAAAGCATCCAACTTTTTCCTCATTTCTAGTCTCTTTAGCCTTATGTTGTGTCCCTCGAAAGGGGTATCTTCTTACTGTAGGTTTCTCTAGAGCCCAATTCTTATCCCGAGAAGGCCTCAAGCATTTAAAATGGTCGTAAGCTCATGAATACGGGAAAAAAATTTATAAATAAGATATTACACAAAAATTAATACTAGATGACCGCTACCACGGTGGGATGGCCGACCGAAAAAATTTACGTAAAACTAAATTTTGTGTTCACAATTTAGTTCCGCCATAGGGTGAAAATTTATTTTTCCTGAGACGGCCCGAAGGTATAATTTTTCCAAACACGACGCGAAAGAATCATTTTTCCAGACATGTAGGCCATGGTATATGTTTACTTTGCAAATAATTTGGTGGTGATTCAACACCATATGTTGTGCTTTTCATTTTAAAATTAGTTGTTTTTTATACTTATTCAATCATTTTATTTTTCTTGTAGTTTTTTTCAATTTTTTTAAGATATGTTTAATTTTAAGCTATGCCTAATTTTTAAGGAGAAAGGATACAAAATTTGGAGAATAATAAAAAAATTGAAAAACAAAAATTTGATATCATTTTTTATGCTCATTGCGTAGCTAATTTAAAGGGCTTTCCAAATATATAAAATTTATAAAAATACGACTTGTAGTTTGAAATATACGAGGTTTTTAAATATATAAAAATGCATTTATTGTTGTGCCATTCCTTTTTGGTTTATTTATGAAAATGTCTAATACCTTATTTCCCTTCCTCTTTGGTTTATTTATGAAAATGTCTAAAGGAAAAAAAGTAAAATTTGATTTAGAGGGACAACTTAGTCTTTTCCAGGTGTCCGGACCAAAATTCAATCTTTTTTGTGTAATTGAAAAAAATGTCACGCTTCACATTGACACAAAGTCACCATATATAGAGTCCTCCCTCTCTTTGCTCGGTCGGCCTAATAAAGGTAAAAAAAATAAGCATTTGTTATATTAACAAAAAGATACCTAGATAAGAGCAACATATCAGTAATTTGTGTTTCGTTCCACCTACAGGCTTTGCAAAGATTGTCCATCACACTAGAAAGGAAGGAGGTTCCCCATGAGTACCTAGGTACCTTGTTTGTTTCCGAATCGAGATTGAGAGCTTCAACCACTCCAAATAACAAGCATTTACCTTATTTCCTGAGAAATCGGGATAAAAGACGGTCCCAAGAGCGTGCAACAAGTAAGCTATAGCTGCATGTCTATCTCTTTCTCCGTCCATCACCACCTATCTACTAGCAATCTTGCAGTCAGAATCCCCAACATCTCCTTCAGACGAACCATGTTAATCTTCCTTGCCATATTAACTATTTCACGACGTTCACCCGATAAACTAAATTTCCTTTTAGCTCTAGGCATGGCTCCTCCACCTATCTCAAACTATTCTTCTTCTTTATCTTTTCCCCACCCATGATAGTTTTTCGCCAAGACACAAAACTGATCAAAAGGAATAGAGTTGCTGAAACCCTCAAATAGAGCCTTTCCTTCCAAATCAAGACCTGTGATTTTCTTTGCATCATTCGGATTCATAGTCATTTCTCCGAACGGGAGTAGAAAAGTCATGGTTTTGGGCCAGAATCCTTCTCTAAAACTACAAACTGTCACAATATCATAGGTCTTCTGCAACGACTCGATTCCGACCATAACCCTGAAGTTTTGCCAAAGCTACCACATCTGGATGCTCTCTATCCAATGGCCAAAACTTTCCTTGTTAGTGCTTTAGTTTAGGGACCGCTTTATCGGGAAGCTACAAAGAATATAAATTTTTTGTTGTTACAATTGAATATCTATAATAAAATGAAAATAACATATATTAAGTTTGATTTATTACCTTTGAGACATAGACCATAGCAACCCATGATGATTGGTAACCAAACAAGACGAATCTATCTTTTCGCTCACCCCAAGGTCTCCCATTCTTCTTGGGAGGTAAAAACACCATAGAATCAATGATTTGTCTTCTATTTCTTTTGGTGCATACTTCTTATTTTCCTTCTTGTCCTCATATACTACAGATTAACCTTTATCAATAGCAGCACCACTTGTTTCAGCCAAGTTTTCTTCTTCTTCTTCTTCATTTGGATCTCCTTCATTTTTTCTAGAAGTGCCAACTCCAACTTCAGTTCCTCTGGTAACACCAAACTTCACTTCCTCCAGTAACATCAATTCCACCTTCATTTCCTCCACTTGTGGCAACTACAACTTCAGTTCTTCCATTAATGGCAACTCCACCATCACTTCCTCTACCTGTGGAAACTCCACTTTCACTTTTTACAGCATTTCTAGCTCCAGCTCCAACTACATTTCCTCCACCAGTCACAAATTCACTTGCATTACTTGCGTTTGCACCCAATGGTTTTGTATTACGAGGTTGCGGAGTCGGGTCATTACAAGGTATTACTTCTTGTGATATTTTCTTCCTCTTTTCATTTGCTCTGTTCAAAGATAACTAAGACCAAAAACCAAAAGCAAATAACTAAAAACGATAGGGAAATCTAGACATAATCAAGATGTGACAAAAGCACACGGCTAGGAAAAATTGACAGTTCCAGACGCAAAAACAATTACGGATGGAATATTTAGTAATCGACCTAGACGTAAAACTAATAACGGCTAGGAAACATAATTTGCGGCTTGGTTACTCATATTTCGGATAGCAAAACTTATACGTGAAAGATACAGATGGTTCAATTTTCAGCACAGTAACAGATACGGCTTGGAAAAACCTAGTTGTTACACCAAAAAGACTAGGAAATAAAATTTACGGTTAGGAAACAAAATTACGGAAAGAAAAAACCTAGACGTAAACTTTACCGCTGAAGAAAAAAAAAATTGAACACAAAAGAATATACGGCTAGTAAAAACCTTGCCGTAAAAAACTTGTTTCGGCTAGGGTTTCTGAACTCTCGTACGCATCGCCTATTTTACGGTCGGGAGTTCTTACAGATCCCAACCGTAAGACCAATTTACGACTGGGAAAACAAGAACTCCCAGCCATAAGCAGTTTCAGAAACTATTTTCCAGACCTAAATTTTTCGAAACCAACTGAATAATCATTTAAACGCTTAAATAAATAGTGGTTTTTCAATTCATACCTTATTGCAGTCATATCATGAGTCTCGGCGGCTAGTTCATCTCCTTCATTCACTTCTTCTTAATCTTCATTTGATGAGTTGATTTCTCTGCTTTAGGAGGAGGTGGATTCGAAGAAGATTTCCCTAGGTTTTCCTTTGTCTTCATGGTTTTATACAATGAATTTAATGGACGATGATTTTTTTTAATCAACGATTAATCGTCTCAAACGAAAAAGAGAAGAAAAAAAAAGAGTGAGTGAGTGAGTTTCCATTTTTTTTCCCTATGATTTTCGATTTTTTTAATTAAATTTCATTTTTTTTTATTATATTATTAATTAGTTAATGGAAGGGTAGAAGGGTAATAATTTAAAACGATTGAGGGTATTTTGGAACTTTTACATTTAGGTCCCCATTTCCACGTTTTGGTTTTGATTATTATTTTAACCCACAAAAACTCAGCCAGCCCTAATAATAGGATTCTTTTTTTTAGCTCAATCCAAAATATTGTTAAATCGAGGTTCAACTCAACTGAGGAGTCATCCAAGGTTGCTGATATATACTGGAAAAAAAGCCAAGCATTTTTAAGGGCCACTCAAAAGGAATTAGGGGTCAACAATAAAAACAAAAAAGGTCACCCAAACCTAATTTGAGTTCACCATTTATCCTTTTTTCGTAATGGAAAAATTGCCATTTAATAATCGGAAGTTAAATAGGAATTTGGTAGTTAGTGTATATTTAGGAGAATTATTTGAGTTTTTTTTTTTATTATTTTTTTTATTTCTACAATTTCCGAATTTTGGCGCTAACATAATCGGTAGTAAATTGTGTTTATTTAACTTCCGAATGTATATTGGCCCCAAAATGAGATTTCGCCAAAATCCTAAAACTTTCGAATTATGGTACTACCATAATCGGTAGTAAATGGTGTTACTTTAACCTCCGAATATATTCAGTTTTCGAATTTTAGTACTTCCATAATCGGTAGTAAATTTAACTTTCGAATGTATATTGGCCCCAAAATGAGATTTTGCCAAAATCCTAAAATTTTCGAACTTTGGTACTACCATAATCGGTAGTAAATGATGTTACTTTAACCTCGGAATATATTCAGTTTTCGAATTTTAGTACTACCATAATCGGTAGTAAATTGAACTCCGAATGTATATTGGCCCCAAAATGAGATTTTGCCAAAATCCTAAAATTCTCGAACTTTGATACTACCATAATCAGTAGTAATGGTGTTACTTTAACCTCCGAATATATTCAGTTTTTTAATTTTAGTAATACCATAATCGGTAGTAAATTTAACTTCCGAATGTATATTGGCCCCAAAATGAGATTTTTCCAAAATCCTAAAAATTTTGAACTTTGGTACTACCATATCGGTAGTAAATTGTGTAAATTTAACTTCCGAATGTATGTTGGCCCCAAAATGAGTTTTTTCCAAAATCCTTCAATTTTTGAATTTTGGTACTGCCATACGGTAGTAAATTATGTTCATTATCTACCGATTATGTTTAATTTTAGTACAAAAAATTAGAAGCAGTAACAGGAACATAATCGGTAGATATTATCAATTTACCTACCGATTATGGTTGAGGTTCTTCAATAAGAACCTCAATCATAATCGGTAGGTAAATTATATTATTATCTACCGTTTATGTTTCTGCAACTGTAAATCCAAGAACATCAACCATAATCGGTAGATAAATTGATTGTTATCTACCGATTATGTTCCTGCTACTGTAAATCTTAGAAAAATTTCCGATCAAATTTTTTATTTCAAGCACTCAAATCAGAATTTTGGATCACAACTACTATCATTTATCTGTTTTGTTTGTTTAACTCTTTTTTTTTTTTTGTGATGTTCTAAGTTTCAACTTTAAGGTTAATGAATTTTGGGTTTTAAGTTTAAACAATCAATCATAAAATTTGTTTGATCGACGATCTTGGGTTTCAATCAAAATTAAAACGACCAAAACAAATCAGTGGTAGAAAAGAAAAGAAGAAGATGAATGATATGATATGATTATGAAAATAAAGGATATAGGTTTAGATTTAGTATAAAGGAGAGGGACAATATGGACAATTTCTATTTTTAATACACCCCTTAACCTTCTTCAATGGATGGGAATAACAAAAGTGGCCCATAATTCCTTTTGAGTGGCCCCTAAAAATACTAGGGAAAAAAGGGAAGATAACATTGCAACAAAAAAAGAAAATGTAGTAGAAACATACACCAATAGGCTCGGAGAGATGATTCAAAAGTGCATGAGGTTCAGGGTTATGAAACTTGGTAATGTCGAATGTATTCTGAAACTTTGGAATAAAACAACTTTTGGACATATTAACAGTAATGTTTATAACCTAAAAAAGGAAATGGAAAGGATAAATAGTATAGAAAACTACCCGAACAAGGTCACTGTTCTTGCAAATCTGAGAAGAGATCTAGCATATTGGTATGCTATCAAAGAATTTTTTTGGAAAGATAAGAGTAGAGACCAAAACATTGCCTTAGGATACCATAATACAAAGTATTTTCATAACAAAGACAAACAGAGGTTTAGAAGAAATAGAACCGAAACTCTTAAGGATGAAAATATCAATTGGTTGAATACTAAAGAGGAAATTTCTGAATGCATAATAAACCATTTCCAAACAATTTCTACTACTGTACGTAAGCCTAATATTGATCCAAATTTGATAAAGCTTATTCCTAATACTGTCACTGTTGAGGACAATGAAATGTTATGTGTTACCCCTCTTGAAAATGAAATAAATTAAAAGAACTCTATTCTCTATGGAACCGGACAAAAGTCCGGGACCCGATGGTTTTCCACCCAATTGTTTTCAACAAAATTGGGAGACAATCGAAACATACCTAACTAATATGGTTCAAAACTTTTTCATAAATGGCCACTTGTCTAAAGATATGAATGCATCTTTCATCTCCTTAATTCCCAAAACTCTAAACCCAACAACCCCTGCTGAGTTTAGACCAATAGCTTTATCTAACACTTGCTACAAAATTATATCAAAACTTATGGCAGGAAGGATGAAAGGTCTCATGGAAAAAACTATTTCTCCTTACCAATCCGCTTTCATCCCGGGAAGGCAAATATCCGAAAATATAACATTAGATCATGAGATAATCCATAAAATAGAGAATTCTAAGTCTACCAAGGGGTTTACGGGGTCAAAAATTGATATGTCCAAAGCATTCGACAGAGTCGAATGTGATTTCTTAATGCAAGTCATGTCTAAGATGGGTTTTAACATTAAATGGTGCAACTTGGTGCACCAATGTATATCAACAACAACTCCAGATGTTCTGCTAAACGGTTCACCTACTAAATTCTTTAAACCTTCTTGGGGTTGGAGACAGGGAGATCCGATCTCCCCTTATCTTTTCTCGTTCTGTATGGAAGCCTTATCTCGTACCATTTCCCAAGCTGAAAACTTAGGTCTAATTAAAGGAATAACACTGGTTCACAAGGCTCCTCCTATAAGTCATCTTCTTTTCGCAGACGACTGTTTGATTTTCTGCAAAGATAACGAAAAAACTAGTGAAAGTTTGGTTACTTTGTTTAAAAATCTTAGTCTAGCCTCTGGGCAGCTGATAAACCTAAACAAATCAGGGGTTTTGTTTAGTCCTAAGACTGATACTAATATAATAAAAAGAGTAAAAGAGATTCTAGGAGTAACTGCAATTCCTTTGACTGAAAAGTACCTAGGTTCCCCCCCTTTTTACTAATCGTTCTATGGTTGAATGTTTTGAACCTTTAGTTGATAAAATGAGAACTAGAGTGATAGGATGGAATAGCGGCAACCTAAATAACGCAGGGAAAACGGTTATGATAAAAAATGTCAGCTCCTCTTTGTATTTTTATCAGATGAATTGCTTTAAAATTCCAGTTAAAATTTGTAACAAGATAACAAAACTTCAGAGGGACTACTGGTAGGGGAAAGATGAAAAGGGTTTAAATGAAAATAAAAAAAAATGAGTGTGTTTAAAAAATTGGGATTCAATTTGCAAAACCCCCGAAGAGGGAGGGCTGGGTATAAAAAATGTAAGAAAATTGAACTTAGCAATGATAGCTAAGATGGGATGGAATTTAAAACAAAACCCCAAATCTCTGTGTGCTATAATTCTTAAAGAAAAATACTACCCTAAATGTGATATCCTTCACATTGATAGCAAACCAAATAAGAGAGAGAACTGGATCTGGAAAGGTTTGTTAAATGGCATAGAACAGATAAAGAAAGGTTGCTATTGGGAATCCGGTATTGATATCTGGAATGATATTTGGATTCCAGATACGATAGTTCCTATGCAAAAACCTAGTACACACAATGATGAACTAAAAAAGGTAGGCGACTTAATAACTGAAAACAAATGCTGGGACAAGGAAAAATTAGCTCGGTGTTTTGACAGTCAAACAATAGAAAAAGTAATGAAAACAATAATACCGGTGGAGGACAAAATGGATACTCCAAGATGGACCTTAAATGACAAAGATATGTTTTCAGTTAAATCTCTTTAAAATCGTTTAAATTATGGTGATACTGTTGACCGAAAATGGAATCTGATATGGGAAATGGAGACAAGCCCTACTATTAAAAATTTCATTTGGAAAGCAGTTAATTCAATTCTTCCCAATATTATGCGAATTGCTGATGTTCTTCCTAATATTGAAACAACATGTAAAATGTGCAATGAGAGTCAAGAAACCCTTACTCACTTGTTTTTACATTGTAATTTCGCCACACAGGTATGGCTGCATCTTAATTTTGATATGGATTACATTAGAAATGGAACAGTTTCTTTTCATGATTGTCTAACAGATTATTTTGCTGACCCACAAAGAGGACAATATGAAATTGACTGGCAAGTTTTGTTTACCACTATAGTTTGGTTTATATGGAAAGCAAGGTGCAAAGTGGTCTTTAAACAGGAAAAACAAAATAGTGCAGAAATAGCTAATAGCATAATTCGTTTTATCAATAGCTACAACGCTATAAACAAACCAGGTCATAATATAATGAATGATCTATATTACAATCCAAAACTGGAAGAAAATATACAGATCAGTACTAATCCTAGGAGTTGGACTTCACTCAATGAACCTATAGAGGAAAAAATAAATCTGGCCATTACTATAAACATTGCTTTGAGTATTTTGGATAGTTCAACTAAAATGGGAACTGGACTAACTCTAAGTGATTATGCAGGTGCAGTTACAGAAGCCAGGGGAACCTATGCTTCCTGCACAAGCAGAGGAGATTTAGAACAAGCGGAGGCTGATGTTGCTTTCCAATGGGCAACACAGTGGAGCGGCCACAGAATATTTTATAGGAGCGACTCGGAGCCAACCTTATTATTGCTGATAGGAATGTATGCTAAAGCGCTCAAGCAGAGATACAAAATCAGTGAAGATTTTGATAACAAAAACAAATTTGATATAAATTTTATAGCTTAGGATTTTACTTTAGTAATACCGGAAAATGTGTTTTGGGCTGAAAAACTGGCTATTTAATGTAACAGATATATGATTAGACATAACTGGGTAGACTATAACTTATGGGCTTTATTTACTTATTTGAGTACCCCGAACTGGAATGAAATTGTAATGACGTACCGAAATTTCTTTCAAAGAAACGATGGAACTAATATATAAAAGTTTTGAATTTATCAAAAAAAAAAAAGTGCATGAGGTTTGTTTTGAAATGACTTATGTACCATTTGTTGAACAAAACTAATAACTTATGTACCATTTGTTGAACAAAAAGTAACTTGGGTTACATAAAGAAATGACTATTTCTATTTAATTCCCTTCGAGTCCTATTTGGCTATGAGCAGTGCTGTCCCGCGCCGTTTTGCGGGACAGCTAAATAAGCAAGCACATTATTAGCCGCTAGATCAACTGACCACTCGTTGGATTGACTCCACCTTTACTTTTCTAGTTATATACAGCTGCAGGACTTAGCAAATTAGAGTTGGGTCCTCATAAGTTTTTTTCAGGAAAAAATATCGTTTGGTCCTTTTTTAGGTGGGCCCATGTCTGTTTAGTCCTTTGGTCAAACACATATTACTGTTTGGTCCATAATTATTAAAAAATATTAAACTGACAAAAATACCCTTCCGTACTAATGGGGTACGCATTTTCTTTCTCCTGGCGATTTTTTCACTTGCTACAATAACTAAAAATTGACTTTTACTGTAGAAAATGTTTGGATTTGGATTTTTTTTGCAATTTTCATGTTTTTGATCGCTTAGGATTTCGATTTTTTTACTGTAGGAATGAAGTCCATATAAAAACATAAAAAAACAGACTTCATTCCTGGAATGAAGTCCATATAAAAACCTTAAAAAAAAGACATCATTCCAAGAATGAAGTCCATATAAAAAC
Organism: Papaver bracteatum; assembly: GCA_023529315.1. Lineage (NCBI taxonomy): Eukaryota > Viridiplantae > Streptophyta > Magnoliopsida > Ranunculales > Papaveraceae > Papaver > Papaver bracteatum. Next base: position 58,257 of record JAJJWX010002187.1, read on the forward strand.
CTTAAAAAAAAGACTTCATTCCACGAATGAAGTCCATATAAAAACCTTAAAAACAGACTTCATTCCACGAATGAAGTCCATATAAAAACCAAAAAACAGACTTCATTCCAGGAATGAAGTCCATATATAAACCTCAAAAAAACAGACTTCATTCCAGGAATGAAGTCCATATAAAAAAACTCAAAAAGCAGACTTCATTCCAGGAATGAAGTCCATATAAAAACAGACTTCATTTCTGGAATGAAGTCCATATAAAAACAGACTTCATATTTGGAATGAAGTCCATATAAAACATCAGCAACATCATCTTCATCTTCTTCGACGTCTTCAACAGCAGCAACAACATCGTGTTCATCATATTCATCTCATTTTCTTCGATGTCTTCAACAACAACAACAGCAACAACCACAACAACATCTTCGTCGTCGTCTTCAACACCAGCAGCAACATAAATCGATCCAAGATTCTCAAAAAAATCAAGATCTTCTTCAGCAGCAGCGATTCAGAAACAACACGAGTTCAATCATCGTCGTCTTTATCAAAAACGGATCTGTTTCATCGTCGTCTTTATCAAAAACAGATGGAGCAGCAGAATTAAATCAAGAAAAAACATGTTTACATCTTAAGCAGTATCAACGACGAAGATGATTTCATCTCTGCAAATCAAAACAAGACGATGATTGAACATCATCGTCTTCGTCTTCATCTTCATCTCTGTAACATCATCGTCTTCATCCCAAAAAAAAAACCTAGAAAAAATGGCGGAGGCGGAGAAGAAGAAAGAGAGAACCGGTGGAGAGAGAAAGTAAATCTGAGAAATAATTTTTCTCTCTCATCAATTGACTTTATATATGGTCCTTATCCAAAAGGGTAATTCTGCCACTACAAGGTGACATTTACATCATCCATGACATCAGCATAGGACCAAATGATAATTTTTAGGACCAAACTATAATTTATATTACCAAATAGGACCAAACAGACAGTGGACTGGGTCAACAGGACTAGACCCTCCCTAATATTTTATATTTAGGACTATATGGTATTTCTTACTTTTTTTCAGCTGTAGTTTTAGAGGAATTGTGATGTACTCACGGAGCATGCATTAGGGCTTGATCGTTATCCATTATAATAACCCTTGGAAAATCATCACCATTATAAATGGTCCTCAACGTCTCCAACATCCAAATGAAACTGACATTGTTCTCATGATCCATTAAACCCCATGCAACCGTAAATGTGTTTTTGGAAGTGTATATTTAACAACATCATGAATTTGTTTGTCTTATAATGGCATATATCAACAAAATTTGATAATTTTCCCATCCTTTTCTTCTTCTCATTTAATAACCACTCTGAAACCGTTCTCATCCCAAAGAAATAGGAAGCCTTATTTTACTTAAGATCGCACTAGCTTTTGGATCCTTAGACTTCGTCTCCATTTCCATTGAGGCAACCAAATCCAAGTAGAGTATCGGATCATCGTGGTTATGACAACCATTATCAACTTTAGACATTTTCCAATCTAAATCAAGGTGGAAGACAATCTTGAAAGGAACCGATTTTCAAATTTCAAACAAATCATTTCAAAAGTTTCATCCACATGATTGTTTTGAAGAAATCATTCCTTTGCCTCCTCCTTTTGCAAATGACTAAACACGAATATAACAAAACAAATATCATAAGAATAAGCATTTAACATACATATTTGAATAATAAGAATAGTAAGGAGTATACCAAATCGTTTTCATGGTTTAGAAAAAATTCCTAGAAAAACCATACGGAATACATTTAAATGAAAAAACAAATGACTAACCAAATACAAAAAACAATCCGCTTCTACTACATATTCCTCCGAGAATTCAATCAACATTGGAAAAATTTATTGGGGAGGAAAATACTTAGTTGGAGATATTTTGGAAAATCAATTTGGGGTTTTTCAAAATTTTAGTTGGGATGGCGTTTCTACAATAGCAAAGTGGGTTATGAGAATCAATAGAAAAATTCAATCTTCCTCCATAAAAGCGTCGTCTAGGTTTCCTCTCCACAAAGTTTGGATCATTCAACATATACCCCAAATCGTCTTCTCTAAAGAAAGGATTAATTTAGAAGAGGCTTTTTCACTTTTTTTTCCCACTTCTTCTTTCTCGGAGAAGGAAATGATGATATATTGTTAATTTGGTTTTATGTATGATTAAAATTGGTTATAAAGAAATCTTGATGTACTAATGGTAATATGACTTCAGAGTGATGTTGATTTGATTGAAAAATTGTACGATTAAAATTGGATATATTTTTAATTTTTTATGAGGAATGATGTGATGACTTCGGTGATGTTGATTTGATTGTGTACGATTAAAATTGGTTTTAGAGGAATTGTGATGTACTCATGGGATTTCGATCTCCATCAACATTCCATTGCCCGTAACCTGTTTGTTTAAAAGTTCCAACTGAACTTTCTTCTTCGCAACCGTTTCTAGTGGTGTCCACAGTCCGCCATTGACGGCGATGATAATCGTTGGAGGTTGAGGAATATTAAGAGTGGTTTTTGATCTGGGAAAGACACGAAATGTTGGGTCTTTTCTGTTTCAGATTCTAAACAAATTATGGGATGATCCAAACAAACGGTCAGTAGGGATTGGGATTGCGTAAGAAAATAAACTACGATCAAACTCGTTTGTCAAATTTCGATTTCATCTAGAACTCATCTCCACAAAACCCTAAACATAACAAATGAGGAAGGTGGGTTTTTTCTTTCTTAAGAAACACTTTCTCTTCTTAAAAATTTAATAATACTTATTAAGAAATATTATTATATGTAGAGGGTGATTTTTACTTTAGATAAAAACTAAAAGGACCTAACTCTAATTTGTTAAGTTCTCTAATTATATAGAGCTGGAAAAGTAAAGGTAAAGTAAATCCAACGGATGGTGGGTTAATCTAACGATCAGTATTGTGCTTGCTCATTTAGCTCTCCTGCAAAACGGTGCGGGAGAGCACTGCTCTTTGGCTATTTCATCTAAATTTATCATTAAAAACCACACCATTTTTCTGACACCTTCTATTGGCGCACGTACAGCACCAGATTCACCGCGACATTCTTCCCGATTATCTTTTTAAACTGCTCCAGTGCAGTACAGTTCAGTTCAGAGTGGTACTTATGCACGTGGGGTATTTTTATATTGGTGTTATATGGTGCAGCCTGTCTGTTTTCCTCCTCCTGAAATTGTTGGAGTTAACTTCCTTTTATTAAGCCTGTTTCCAGGATGGATTCAGAAATCAGAATCATTCCGTGAAGTTTCCTTCGTGATATTATTACTCAAAAATAACGCGTGAAACCTGGAGTGAAGAAATAAATTAGTCGGCGTAAAAGCTGGGCCATGCGCTGGCCCCAAACAAAACCAGCAAACAGCTGCTATATCCTGTGCCTGTACTTTTACCTCTTCTTCATTTCTATCCAGGTGAAAAAGGCTAAACATGTCATTTTAAACTAAGGTTTCCAAATGGGAGAAAATTAACTTTTTGGAGATATTAGTCATCATGGTCACTACTGGTCGATCACTAAGTGGGTTGAGAAGAAAAATAAAAGAGCAATATGAAAAATCACTTTCACTGTTAGCAATAAATTTAGTTGAAATCACCACTGATTCTCAATCAATTTGATAATGGATATATAACCAAGTTATTCCTTCCCACCAAAAAAAAAAAATCAACAAGAATGAAGAAAAATCACACTCAATTTCATGACCCAACAACAACTCTTAACAAAGTGGTCTTCTGCACCCACCAAGCTGCATGATCATTCCCTCCTAACCCACACTCATTCAAGTGGTTAGGTATCAAATCAACATAACTGGAATCATTTCTAAGTAAATTTCTTGGATCATGAATTTACCAACAAAATAATAATAATCATCATTCTCCCTCCCACCAAAAAAAGAAATGTCAATTTCCTTGTGTGAATGAGTGAATCCCTATATATTGAAGTTGGGTAAAACTCAACATTCAAGTAAATAATAATAAAGATTTACCCATACAGTAAGAAAAAGTAAAATATTGTAATTACTTTTGCCGGCAGAAAAACAGCACCACTATATAGGAACCATGCTTCCATGCCTTATGGGTTGTCAATCAATAAACTAAACCTCAAGAACTGGATCTCCCATGATCCAATCCCAAAATTTACTTAAAAACTTAAATGTCTATTTTTTACCATCTCCTAGAACATTATATAAATCCAAATTAACCCTCACAAAAACAAGATCATCATATCAAAAATAATCTGTGAGTGAGAATTTAGAAAGATGATAAAACAAGGAAGAAGATCAAGAGATGGAGCTCAACCAGCAGACCTCTTAGTTTGTTTCCCATCTCATAGAACTAATCATTTAAACCTCATTCCTAGTAAACCCATTTGTAGTCCCGGTCATCCAACAGATATCACAAAGGTGCCGCACCGCCGCAGCCACCATCACCACCTTAGAGGTGGTCATGCTATGTCCAGTCCTCATCTATGGGCGAAAACAAAACCGTCAATGAGATCACAAATCAAAGAACCAACCTCGCCGAAGGTCAGTTGTGCTGGTAATATAAAAGTTATCAGACCGCCGAAGAGTATTACAAATACTACCACCACCACCCCTCGTGCAACTACTACTACTATGATGGCGATGAACGGGAAATATCGGAGTAGTTCAAGCAAGAATTGGCATTCAGTCATGGAAGAGATCGAAATGACGCGAACGAAAAATATAGCACCAGAAAAGACGTCCTCAAGAACAACTACTAATACCCGTTCTACATCGTGGATGGAAACTACATTGGGTAAAAAGAAAGATGTGATGAAGTTCTTGAAAAATTTAAGAAACTTCCGATTGAATTTTGGGTGTTTGGGTTCTTTCGAAGATGTATCTCATCAAGATAACAGAAGTAGTAGTAGCACTACAACTACTTCTGCTGACGAGGACGAAGTAGTCATTCAGGAGGACAATAAGAGATATGAATTTAGTCGGAGTAGACATAGTACTGGTAGTATTAGAAGTGGCGAAAATTCATATAGGACTAATGTCATGTCAAAAGTGTATATGGCATTACAAGAAAACAAGAATGCTGCCCATGTTATAAATACTAATGCGGTGATCGACGGTGGAAAAATTGCCGGAGATATTAGATATGGGTTTGGTGACGGTGAAGATGCGGAAGAGTTATGTGCACCGGCTGTTCCTCCTCCGAATGCTCTGTTGCTCATGAGATGTAAGACATTACCGGCCAAAAGCTGGTTAGAAGAAAGAGAGCAGAATCAACAAGAAGAGGAAATGATGAAAAAACAAAAGTTGATTATGAAATGGGAAAATCAAAATACTACACACATTGATTCTTGTAAAATTTCTTCTTCTAATATTGTTAAGAAGAAGACTTGGGTTATTGATGGAATCAAAGATCAATTTTCTAGGAGTAGAAGTTGGAAGATTTGATCATTAATCCAAATCTAGTGCTAAACCATAATGTAATTTTTTTATTTTTATTTCTAAGTGTTGTATTTTAATTGGATAGTTCAAACATGCGTGTAATTTTATCACTCGGGGCTAAATGCGAGTACCACTATTTCTTTTCTTTTCTTTTCTTTTCATTTTTTTTTTCTTTTTTGGACGTCTAAGACTACAAATTTTGTGCGCTTGAAAGTAGTGACAGAGTGTCTGTATAGGTAATTGGGAGCAATGACCCTATAATTGCTAGCTGATTAAGGCCTTTTCCAATTTTTGGTTCGTTAAAAAAAGCATTTCGACACATCGTACTAAAGTAATTTTGGTTTCCCATAAGGTTTTCTCGTCGATCCTGGATGGATTTTTTTTTTTTTTTTTTTTTGTGAGTTCTCAAAATATCAAAAACTCAGTGTTTGGTATAGGCATAACATCATTAAATTAGAGAGCAATCGATTCAGACCGTACAAATCACGATGACGTTTGGACCTTCAAATTATACTTGCTTTGAAATGAAATTGGTGTCTCGAGAAGCTGGGATTATCATGAAGCCCATACGGTTGAACTTTTCTTTTCGGGCCGTAGATCAGTACTTCATTATTGAAGCCTGCTTAAGTGCTTATGAATATGGAGCGGGGACTAATTCTAAGTAATTTGACACTTGCGAGAAATAATATTGTTTAAGTAGTGTCAACATTTTTTTATCGAACAACGTCGTCACTAGACCTCAACATCTTTTCTTGGAATGCAGTGTGTTCACTTCTGTTTTGACCGGTATTGATGCAAATTGTGTTCAACTTCTACAAGGAAAAGTTCATCATGAATGGATTAAACCGTGGTTTGATAATAATGTCCATATTAGACCTACTAATGTCACTCAATTTAGTAGCATTCGCATCACCATGTGGCATATTTGGAAGTTGCGTTGCTCTGTTGTTTTTGACAATTTACAGGTCCATACTGACACAATTATTGCTGGCATAAAGACTCATATAACAAATTGGAAAAGGATTCAAAGTACTCGTAATACTATGAACAGAATCAATGTTGCATTATCACAGCTGAAGATCGGGAAGCCTCCCATAAATAATGATTGTAAAATTAACATTGATGCGACCTTCTATAAACATAATGGTTTGACAGGGATCAGGCTAATAAGTCGTGATGTTTCAGGTGCAAGCAATGGAGCTTGGGTAAATTGTACCTCAGCAGTAGAACCTGAACAAGCAGAAGCATTGGCAGCTTTTGAGGCAGTTGTTTGGGCCAAAGAAAATGGTATCACTCATCTTCACCTGGAAGGAGACAGTCAGAAGGTGGTGAATGCAATTAATGGAAAGCAGGGAGCGATTAAATGGACTAATGCCAGCATTATTCAAGATATAATTTATCTGCTTAATAGTTTAACCACATGGAAATGTAGTTTTATCCATCGTGGAGGAAAAAATGTCGCAAACACAATTGCGAAACAAGCTTTATCTTTTTCAAGTAAGCAGGAATGGCATCATCGTATGCCGCACTGGATTAAAATTATGTTAGACTAGGATGCAATTTTACTAGCATCTACCTCCTGATTTAAAAAAAATAATCCTTTCGTATAAAATAAAATAAAAAAATTATTGAACAACATCATTACTAGACCACTGGGAGATATGATCTGTATTTAATCAGTTCATCTAAATTGGACAAATCAAGAATTTTTTTGCTAAGATGAATCAACAAGAAAAAAAGGTGATGAAAAAACAAAGGTTGATTATGAAACGAGATTGGAATAATGTATATTGATATAATAATGATAATGATTGTGAAACGGTTTTACACCTGTTGTTCTAATGTCCTATTTAAGCTCATATTTGGTTTGGTTTGTCGCTTCAACATTTAAGTACTTCTGATCTTGATTGGAATGAAGACATATTCCTTGGTTGGTATAGATTAGGGTTGTCTCCTTTTGTTGTTAACTGGCCAAATATAGGTGCAGTTATTTGTTATGTGGTGTATTTGGAAACGAAGATGTGATGTGGTTTTTAGTAAAGCTTCTATTAATTCATATAAAATCATTTTAGATTCAAAAAGAATGATAAACACTTATATATATAGCTCCTCCATTGATGGGTTTGAAGGCTAATAAGGAAGTTAAATTTTTTATTAATCTCGTGGATCGTTGTTTGTTCATTATGGTTCTTTCAAGGATTTTAACATTTGTTGTTGGTATGATTTTATGTGACAATGCAGGAACAATAGTTCAATCTCGTTAGGCGATTGCAATTTTTTTTGTGGATTTTGTTAATGGAGTCGGTGATGGTGTTGAATGGAGATGCAAAGATATTTTGGTGGAGTGCAGGTCTTAACTTTTAAGTAGTAATAACTTTAAGGTTGTATATATTAAACGTAATAAAAACAAGCTAGCATACGGCTTGCACGTCGGGCTAGGAAGTACTGTATTAAGGAAGTCTGGGTCTCTTTTCCTTCTTTTTTGAACAATCTGGTCAGGAGGAAACCCTTTTTGAATGTTTGTAATTCTCTTTTATGTTAATACAATTAGAGTGTTTTTTCAACAAACAAAAAAATTTATGAACTGCGAAAATCAAAATACTACTGTTAGAGCAATGCTCAGTTAAACCCCACAAATTTTTTTATCTGAAGCTTGTTGTCAATATTAGTTGATCAAAACTATATCTTGATTTCTAGTCTATAAAGTCAAGTCTCAGACTAGGTTAGAATTTGGTAGTTGGGTATCAGAAAGCACCCTCGAATACTGAAGATCGACGAAGTCATTTTGAGAAATTCTTTTATCAGATATGTGAAGAATGATAATCACTATCTTATCATTCTATCATTTGAGACTATTAGTATGAATTCTAGTGGATTTATAAAGAATAAATTTCGAGTCAAGCTTGGCTTGTTAAATATCTCGAAATATGATTCAAGCATAGATGTTCAAAGTTCCATAAAAATATTAGTTCGAAATAATTTATTATTCGATAATTCATTTCTGGATCAATTGAAAACTGCTTATACAAAGGATTTTATCACTTGGGAATGTTTCAAACACCATAAGATAGAAAATTCATAACTTCTAGAATTTTTGCTCAGGGTAGGTTGGAATGATTTCGCAATAAATAGATATATGAGTTTCATAAATATAGGGAAGGTTAGCGAACCAGTTCGCAAACCGTAAGTTCAGTTGGGGATAGTTCACGAACCGTGGTGATATGAATTTTTAATGTTGGTAGAAAAGGCTAGCACTTGGTGAACCCGATTCATGAACCATAGCTATCTGAATTTTCGAGCTGAGTAGGGTTGGAAAACCCGATTCACGAACCGGAGCACCCTGACTCGTGAACTTGCTTTATGGTTTACGAACCGTTTCACCAATGGTCCCAGTAGAATTTAGCGAATACTCAAAGACTTATAATTTAAATATTTTTAGCATTGCTATGACTCTCTTAAACACTTATAATACTTCATTGATCATAAAAACACTTATGTATGTGCGTCATAACTAAACTCTTAGTTGTTTAAATGAATATCAAATTGCTTATAGTTCGAAAGGCATATTTCCCAAGAAAAACGGTCATTGTACATAATTTTGAAGCCGGACCACAGTGCATACTATTCTATTGTATTTCCAAGACTAATTATTGCATGCTTACTTGAAAACTTAACTAGAGTTTCATCTGAACAAATAAAAATGTTTGCTTGATTATCTAGTTATCTTATCTTGAATTCTAAGTAACCATCGGTCTTGAAAAACTGCAAACAGAGATGCTCTTTCAACTGGGAAATTCAATCCATGACACTTTTTGCCCTAGTTGATTTCTAAATTCGTCCTCTATTGACCTAGGTTTCCTCTGAGAAACATAATTAGGTATACGACTGAAAGACTTCTCTTTGGGGAATCGTGAGGGCAGTTCCGACTATTTGTACCTTGATAGTTCATGTATCGTGATTTTTCTTTATGTTATTGAGGATCTTCTAATCTCTTTCGGGCAAGATAGATAAACATCCTGAAGTTTTATTCGTCTCAGACTTTGTGATTAATTTCTCAAGATAGATATCTGAAATATATTCTTAAGTGATAGGTTAAAAAAAAATCTTGAGAGGTGGTAAAAGATCCAGGATTCTCATCTTAGTGATTGTAAGTATTCCGGATTATGAGCTTTGCTAGCTTTGTCTATTGTAAACAGATTTACAAGCCTTGATCTTTCATCTAAAGGGAAATCAAATAGGCTTATTTGTTAGAGGAAGATTGGTATATCAAAAAAATTTACTGAGGTTGAAGCAACTCTTAAGACTGTAAAGGACGTCAGCTAAAGGAATCAATCGCGTAGAGCCTTGCGAGGTTCAAGAGACGTAAGAAGCGCGATTGTAACTAAATCGCTTGAAGGGTAGATTTGGTCTCACCTACATTCTAGACTGAATTCTGATATTAGGCTAGTCTTTGTAGAGGCTTAATATAATTGGTGTTCAAATTCGGATGAGGTCCCGGGGTGTCTTGTGTTTTTTCTTTTTCAAATTATATTGTTTATCTTGATAATAAGATTTACACAAGTAGTACTATTTAATCTTAGTAGATACGTTCACCTAATTATGATCATGAGACTTGTTTCTTGTAGAATTCGTATCTTGAATAATAGAAAACAAGTTTATTTCTTGGCAGAATTCCGATTGGATTATTTGGATATGACTAGATTAATCTTGGATATTGATTTTCGAGATCATCCAAGTACTCTTCTTAACAATCAGGTTTACGAACTCGTTTGTCTATACATATATTGAATGAGAAAAAGTTAGAAATATAAAATCTATATACATATCGTCAAGGATCATTACGTTGGTTTGCTTGTAATTGTATTAGGTTTTGTCCACACATGTTGCCTAATGAAAAAGTTGGTGGTGTACTTGATACGCACTCCTTTTCAGCTAACAATATTAATTCTTGTAAAAAAGTTTCTTCTAATATTGTTAAGAAGATGACTTGGGTTATTGATGGAATCAAAGATTAATTCTTCAGGAGTAGAAGTTGGAAACATTGATCATTGTAATTTTTCATTTTTCCATTTCTGGTTTTCTACTTTAATTTCCTATTTTAATTCCTTGCTGGAATTTTGTCACTTGAGACTAAGTGCTACAAATATTTTCGTGTTTAAGAGAATACGTGTTTCACTCCAAAAACTACCACAATACCGTAATGTGAGTTTGATGGGTGGGACCTGCCCTCTGGGAATTTACCAGGGGCCATTTAATGGTGAGTTGGATCCATCTTTCGTGTATCTCACCGATTTTAGGTGGTTCAGTAAGACGCTTTGTTTAAATTTTTTATAATTGTATAATCAGGGAGGACCATGATTTGTAGGAAGTGTTAAAGCACTGCTCGGTCGAAATCGCAAGCGTTGCTATCTCAAGCTTGTTTTTCAATGTTAGTGATCAAAACTATAAGTCTTGATTTCTAGTCTGCATATAGTGATGTCTCGGACTAGGATAGATTGTGTAGTTGAGCATTAGACTTCATGGCATTCATCAATTGAAGACGAAGAACTACTAAGGAGAGCTTGTGGAACTTAATCAACAAAAGGTATGTGGAGACTAAAACTCATCTATCACTTTCAAAGTCTATTTCTACTCTATCTCCTATATTGAGATTAAAGTTGTATTACTATATAATATTCGATTATGTACATTTGAGATTTTGAGCTAAGTTTAAATCACTTATATATTTCTTGAAATATGTGTTAGTAAGCTTTCGCTTCAACCAAGTTCATCTTATATTCTTGACGAAAGTCAAAAGATGATCATGTGAAAATCGTCGAGTAACATCTTACATGGCTTGTGTGATACAATCATTTGGTGTAGACTTGGAATGTTTTGTTGTGATTATTTCAATAACTTGAAAATTTCTTTGATGCTAATAGTTCGTGAAAAAAACTGTTGTCATCCTCTAAGAAAGTTTCAATGATTAAAATAGAGTTTATAACACTTAACCATCATTGGATTATAAACATAGTATGCAATCTTGTATTATGTGATCCATGACCAGAACATAGTATGCATACCAATATGCGCACCTGTTAGTTGTGAAATTCCAAGTACCTAAGTACACATTCCCGTATGCGTACTGGAGAAGGGTTTGGGTCCGGAAATTTCTGTTGTGTTTGGAAGTACACTACCCGTTTGCATAATGTCGAATCCCAAACTCAGACCGTCAACTTTAAGTATACATACCCATTTGTATAATTAAGTAGTTAATGTTCTAAAATCGGTTAAATCGGTTTGTTCATGAACTAATACATTTATTTATATCATAAGGAATGCATTCTTTGCAAACCGTGGCTATAATGTTCATGAATTGATTTGAGTGAATCAAACCGATTTTTCTTCAATTATGTTCTTGTATACTACTCTAAGAATATAGCAATTGAACAACTCTATAACAAGTTTCATTTGGGTCATTTGAACTAGTTGTGGTTAAGATGAATAAGGTTGATATGAGAGTGTTCATATAGATAACTTCGGTTAACTACTGTTAAGCCAACCTAGTGTACACATTTAGGTCCGCTTCAATTCGAAAATAAGGTGACTCGTCCAGACAACTGACTCAAACCTTAATGAAGGTACATTTCATTTGTGTATAACAAGCTAAGTTCGATCTAACGGTTGAAAGATATTATCTTGAATCTAATCAGGTTTTTATCTAACAGTGAATATTGAATTCTTTGTTACCAAGGTAACTTCAATTACAAACCCTGATTTGAAAACTATATGATGGAGAACTCTAGCAACTGGGAAACCTAGTCCCCACACTTCTTGTGTGATACTAGTTGCGAATAGAGTTGATTCTCCTTTAACCTTAGGTTTTTTACGAAACCCTATAGGTTAACGACTTAAAGACTTCATTGGGATTGTGAAGCCAGACTCAACTATTTTTCTCTATAGTTGCGTGTTATGATCTCACTTATACTATCGCGATTGAGTATTATATTTGATAAGATTTGCTTGAGATTTATCTCCGATAGGTAAGATTAAAAGTAGTGACAAACATCTTCTTCTAATCGTTTGTGATTCCACAATATTTTGTTTTGCTTCCATACGATTAAGATTATTGTGAGGTGATTGATAATATTAGTCCGTTCTTCGGGAATATAAGTCTGGTTTATCAATTGGTTCTTGTGCACCTTGATTTATCAAAAGACGGAACAAAACTCGTAGGTATTTCTATGGGAGACAGATTTATATATTCCAATAGACTTTTCAGTGTGAGACAGATTTGTTTATCAAGTCTTCGACTTTGGGTCGTAGGAACTCTTGGTTGTGGGTGAGATCAGCTAAGGGAATCAAGTGCGTAGAATCCTGCTGGGGGTTCAGAGATGTAAGGATCTCAACTATACCTTGATCAATGTGAGATTGATTAGGGCTCAACTACATTCTAGTCCGAAGTTCATTGGCAGTAGGCTAGTGTTTGTAGCGGCTTAATACAATATGGTGTACAAAGCTAGACTGGGTCCCAGGGTTTTTCTGCATTTTCAGTTTTCCTCGTTAACAAAATTCTGGTGTCTGTGTTATTTATTTTTTGCATTATATTTTGTTATATAATAGAAATATTACAGGTTGTGCGTTAAGATCAATCAGTTCTTGAATTCGACCTTTGGGTTGTTTATTGAATTTATTGACACTTGGATATTGGTTTGTGATACCGTCTAAGTTATTTATCTTATTCAATGGGCTCGCATATTCCTATTTGCTGATTGCAGATTGAATTGAGGAATTGATGATTTGAGATATAAACTCTTTGATATACTTTTCTCTAGATTGATTCTGACTGTCTAGTTGATTCTCTTGAAAGTATATTGGTGTTTGTCTATTCAGATTGCCGAACGAAATATTGGGTATGGTTGTTAGAACCCCGCTTTTCAATTGGTATCAGAGCATCCAAACACATTTAAGACCTCATAAGTCTGTGTTTGTAGCGATCTGAATATGGACATAAGTGTTATTTCTATAAACATACCACCAGTCGTCGATGACTCAAATTACTTATGGTGGAAACTTTCTATGTGTACCTTTCTTCAAGAGCGTGATTTTCAATCATGAGTTTATGTTGTTAATGGTTATGATCTTCCGGAAGTTATAGAAGGCGATATAACAATTCCAAAGGATATTGGCAAATATGATGCTGCCGAGATTCTTGCTGCAAAGAAAATTATGACGGATTAAATGATATCATCTATGCCATTACCCCAGAGCTCCATCATCATGTGACTACTTGCATGAAGTCTAAATATGCTTGGGATATCTTAAAAACCGTTTTTGAAGGGAAAACGTAAGAGAAATAAGATATGATCCAAAATCTAAATTCTGATTGGGAAATCATCTATATGGAAGATGAAGATTCATTTGATGAGTTTAATCACAAATTTTCTGAAATTATTAGTGCATCTTTAATTTGCATTGGGTAAGACTATTCCTTAAAAGGATATTGTGACGAAAATTCTCAGATCGTTGCCATCTAGATACGATGCCAAGAAGAATGCCATCGTTGAGGGAAATAACCTTGATACTCTTTCCAGAAATTCTCTTGTTGGAAAGTTAAAATTACTTGATCATGATTATAATAGAGTCAGGACGTCCTTGTTCAATGATGTGACCATTACAGGTGAAGCTTCTAACTTGTCATGGGATGATGAATGTTGTTCTAATCAATCTGATCCTAACAGATCACTGATTACACAAAAGATCAAAAATATTATGAAGAAAAGAAAGGGATCCAAGAGACTTCCCTCTCTCTCTAATGCTTTTGATGATTCAGTTCAAGAAGAAATATCTCAGGGTGTCAATGATATACATACTCCCGAAGCATGTTCATAATTTTCATCCTTATCGGCAGAAGTTTCCATTAACTCAAATTATGATTCAGGATACGAGTCTGACACTGAGATTTTAGAATTCTTGGAAAAATTAACTTGAATCATCACTTCAGGTGAAATCTCCTGAGATCGATTGTCTTGATGATGAATTCACCATAACCCTATCTCTGAAAGAAAAAAAAAATTAATTCTCTCAAGTATGACCTGCATAGGTTGTCAGGAAGCTCCGACAAGATTTCAGAAATGTTATTTGGTCAAAAGGATTTTGGGAACACAAAAGGTTTAGGGTTCAAAAATAAGACTATGAGCACAATCAACTCGTTTGTTCAGTCCGGTTCTGGAACATCTAGTCTCGAAGGTTTTGATAAACATGAGTCATCCCTACAAAGTAAACACTCTTCACTATTGTGGTCGTTTTGTGTAAGTGCAAGTCATGTTCAAAGTAAGTGTTGGAAATTCAAGAAGAAGAATAAAAGAATTTCCAAACTTCAAAATGACATGCAAATGATGAATCTGACTCTGGAAAAACAACAAACTCCTGAGTACAATAAGAAGATGTCTAAAAGAATCAGAGTCAGACGAGGTAAGTGTGTTTATTCAACAAACCTTAATATGTCACCCTGTGACACAATAAGTGAAAATCTTGTTCACTCGGTTACTATCTAGTCATAGTAGTGTAATGTATCCTTATTTTTGACTTGAGAATAAGGATCACATCAAGGTTGTTTAAGCCCTGTAAATTATGGTGGTTATTTCTCGTTAGTCAATTTATAACTAAAAGTTATTTTGAGCAAGTGGATATTTTGTTGTTAAGATAGATAATGGATCATGAACCGTGGAGACTTTGCACAGTTTCTTTAGGGTTAGTTATCCTATAAGTATATTTATGTTCATTTATAATCAAAATTGTACTTCACTTTTTTCTTTGAATACAGTCTCATGGCACCAATAACTAGAGGTATTACAAAAATGGATGCAGTAGAAACTGTCAATGTGTATCTGTGTGAAGGAATCCAGTCCTCAAGGATGTAAAAGGTGAAGGTCACGATTAATGATTCAGGTTCTTCCTCTAACTACCTTTTGTTTGTTTGTCATTGTGATAATAACTTTAGGGCTATGGTGAAAGATTTCATCTAAAAAAAGAAATGATTTATAATCTCAAATCATTTCATCTTTAGAAGAAATATCTCACTATGAACAAATGTTGTCTTTTACAAAGCAAACTTTGCGTGGACTGAAAAGAGAACTTAGTGAGTTAACTGATATTTTTGAAGATTTGGAGGAACTGAATGATCTCGTTATCAATGGGTTTTTCAATAACGAGAAGGAATTCTCTGTGGATTCCCTGAGAAAGCTCTACAATGTCTAGGAATCTTCTTATGCGAATTTGTTCTTGTGTTTTTAAGAAGGATAACTAGGGTTTGGAATAGCCATTATTGTGAGTACACATAGCTATTGCCAACGTTTTCATCTTGCAGTATTAATCTTTATGGTTCTATATATTGAAAATTGTTATGAGATATGTTGTTTACGTCCATGAACCTTAACTGTCCCACTCAAAAGTTAACTCTATTATATGCCGGTATGAAAATATTGATAAAAGATAGAATGAACTTTTGACTACAAAAGTTAAGATTATTATGTCATTATGTAAATATTGATGGAAGATAGGATGAACTTTTGTTTACAAAGATTAAGTCTATATATTATATGTCATTGTGTAAATAGTGATGAAAAATAGAATGAATCTTTGATTATTCCGCAGTATTGGTCTTTCCCTGATCCACATATTTGTGTATGTACTGTGCGGATTCATAAGTTCTCTTATGTGAGCGTTTCCAATTAAATTAATCATGAGTTCTCTTGTGGTTAATTTAATTTATGTCTTGGATACAAATACATGTTTCATGTGATTTGTTAATGTCCAAAGAAATCCTTCTTTTCTTGTATAAGTAAGGTCGCTCTTGTTTTTCTTTCGGGAATGAAATTTTATGGGGGGTGGGGGGGGAGTTCTTAATTGAACTTGTGCTTAATTGCCAAATCTTTGTGGGGAGTGCGGCTGTGGAATATTGTAGGGTTTTTCTTGTATCTTTATAAACTCCTTGATGAATACACAAAGTTTCGATATGTGAAATCATCGAAACAAGTTGGTATGTTGTTATCTCTTGGTAATGAAGTATATCTATGAAAATTTCATGAGGATCCCACTAGTTTTCGTACCTTTGCCAATTTATATTGAAAAAAATGGGGAAAATTAATGTGTAGTTAACACTACAAATACATATGGTTTACAGATCATTATATAAGGGGGAGTGGTTTTCATTGTAAGATGAAGTATTGACTAATGGGGAGTGATACGTATCACCATAGTATTGTTGTCAAAGTTGTGATACAATTAGACTTTGATATTGTGTAATAACACTATGACACTGTATAATAATAATTGAGAGAAACTGTTTTCTCATTGTTATAGCTACATATCTTCAACAACTATGCTGTTGAGTTCAACACATTTAGAATCATTGGAGTACTTGGAAGTGACGAAGATTTTGAGTAATGTTGAAGAACCAAGGAGATCAAGCATTTGGATGAGAAGCTACAAAGTTTATTTATTTTGTAATCCATATGTATTAAAAGTTTTGTCACTAAAGTTGACAAAGGGGGAGATTGTTAAAGCACTGCTTGGTCGAACTCACAAGCGTTGCTATCTCAAGATTGTTTGTCAATGTTAGTGATCAAAACTATAAGTCTTGATTTCTAGTCTACTTATAGTGATGTCTCGGACTAGGATAGATTGTGTAGTTGAGCATTAGACTTCACGGCGTTCATCAAATAAAGACGAAGAACTACTAACGAGAGCTTGTGGAACTTCATCAACAAAAGGTATGTGGAGACTAAAACTCATATATCACTTGGAAACTCTATTTATACTCTATCTTGTATATTGAGACAAAAGTCATATCACTATAGAATATTCAATTATGATCATTTGAGATTTCGAGTTGAGTTTAACTCGCTTACATATTTCACGAAATATTATTGGTAAGATTTCGCTTCAACCAAGTTCATCTTATATTCTTGTCGATAGTCAAAAGATGATCATATGAAAATCACCGAGTAACTTCTTACATGGTTTATGTGATACAATCATTTGGTGTAGACTTGGAATGTTTCGTTATGATTATTTCAATAACTTGAACATTGCTTTGATGCTAATAGTTCGTGAAAACATCTATTTTCATCCTCAAAGAAAGTTTCAATGATTGAAATAGAGTTTTGAACACTTAACCATCATTATTGGATTATAAACATAGTATGCATTCTTGCATGTATGTGATCCATGACCGGAACTATAGTATGCATACCCGTATGCGTACCTGTTAGTTGTGAAATTCCGAGTACTTAAGTACACATACCCGTACGCTTACTGGCGAAGGGTTTGGGTCCATAATTTTTTGCTTTGTTTGGAAGTATGCGTACCCGTTTGCACACTGGCGAACCCAAACTCAAAACGGCTACTTTAAGTATGTGTACCTATTTGCATACTTGCGTGGTTAAAGTTCTAAAATCGGTTTGTTCATGAACCAACACATTTATATAATATGGAATGCATTCTTTGCAAAATGTGGATTTAATATACATGAATTGATTCGAGTGAATCAAACCTATTTTGCTTCAATTGTGTTCTTGTATACTTCTATGATAATATAGCAATTGAACAACTATATAACTAGTTTCATTTGAGTCATTTGAACTAGTTGTGGTGAAGATGAATAAGGTTGATATGAGAGTGTTCATATAGATAACTTCGGTTAACTACTATTGAGCCAACCTAGTATACATGTTTAGGTACAGTTACTCAAACCTAAATGAAGGTACATTTCATTTGTGTATAACAAGCTAAGTTCGAATTAATGGTTGAAAGATATTGGCTTGAATCTAATCAGGTTTTCATCTAACGGTGAATATTGAATGCTTTGTTACCAAGGTAACTTAGATTGCAAACCCTGATTTGAAAAGTATATAAGAGAACTCTAAGAACTGGGAAACCTAATCCCCACACCTCATGTGTGATACTATTTGCGACTAGAGTCGATTATCCTTAAACCTTAGGTTTCTCAAGAAACCCTGTAGGTTAACAACTTAAATACTTCATCGGGATTGTGAAGCCAGACCCAACTATTTTCTCCGTAGTTGCGTGTTCTGATCTTACTTCTACTTTCCTGATTGAGTATTATCTTTGCTAAGATTTGCTTAAGATTTATCTCTGATAGGTAGGATTAAAAGTAGTCACAAACATCTTCGTCTCATCGTTTGTGATTCCACAATATCTTGTTTCGCTTCCATACGATTAAGATTATTGTTAGGTGATTGATAATACTAGGTTGTTCTTCGGGAATATACAACCGATTTATCAATTGATTCATGTGCACCTTGATTCATCAAAAGACGGAACAAAACTCGTAGGTATTTCTGTGGGAGACAAATTTATCTATTCCAATAGAATTTTTATGTGATACATATTTGTTTATCAAGTCTTCGACTTTGGGTCATAGCAACTCTTGGTTGTGGGTGAGATCAGCTAAGGGAATCAAGTGCGTAGACTCCTGCTGGGGTTCATAGACGTAAGGAGCACAATTGTACCTTGGTCAGTGTGAGATTGATTAGGGCTCAACAACATTCCATTCCAAAGTTAATTGGCAGTAGGCTAGTGTCTGTAGCGGCTTAATATAGTGTGGTGTTCAAATCTAGACTAGGTCACGGGGTTTCTCTGCATTTGTATTTTTCCTCGTTAACAAAATTCTGGTGTACGTCTGTGTTATTTATTTTCCGCATTATATTTTGTTATGTAATAGAAATATCACAGGTTGTGCGTTAAGATCAATTAGTTATTGAATCCGACCTTTGGGTTGTTTATTGAATTGATTGATACTTGGATATTGGTTTGTGATACCGTCTAAGTTATTTCTCTTATTCAATCGGGCTCGCAAATTCCTATTTGCTGATTGCAGATTGAATTGAGGAATTGAGATATAAACTCTTTGATATACTTTTCTTTAGATTGAGTCTGACTGTCTTGTTGATTCTCTTAAAAGTATATCGGAGTTTGTCTATTCAGATTACATGACGAAATATTGGGTGTGGTTGTTAGACCCCCGCTTTTTCAGGAAGTGTTATATGTAAGTTACTTTGAGAATGTGTTTCGTTTCAAAGTCATAAAGCTCACTATAATTTGTTGAATACATGTAAAGATTGGTATTATTGACCAATGTAGTCAATTTAGGCCACGATGGCCGATATTCAACCAAAAATTCCGTTTTCGACCCTCAATCAAAGTAGTTAATATAGTGTAACGGTGTCATATCGTCCTAGTTCGATATACCTATACAAAAGATTATATCGGTCTTTATTAGTGATACATTATTAAGACTAGAACTTTAAATATTTATAAATATTTCATTTTAAAAATTTGGTGTCATATGATGCATTATCAATCACATTCCACTTTATATCCCATATTTACTACTCCTATTTCAGATGACCATGTCATTGCTACTAACCTGAATTAATAATGTTGAAGATAAAAGCATTAACCATAATAAATTCTCATTTGATAAATCTTCAGAAGAAAGAGAAGGAGCAACAAAGAACCATGGTTGTTTCAACGATAAGAAACTCATTAAAAATGAAATAATTAGAAATTCTTTACTGAATGAATCAGTGGCGGACCTAGAAATCTACTTCATTGGGGTCAAAGCAGTAACATAGTTGCGGTCGAAAGCCGCCCGAAATTAGGGCTATTATAAATTTTATATGTATTAAACATCAAGTAACAAAGTCTGATACATGATCCTAGTAATGGTTTTCACAAACAAAATTCTAAAAAAGAGTAAAAATTAGTTTCCAAAGAAATACTAGTAATGGTTTTGAAAAACAAAACTCTAAAAATGGAGTAAAAGTTAGTTTCCAAAGAAATTTAGATGGGTCGATTGAGTTTCCAAAGGATTATAGAGGGGTACACTTATAATTATCACTACCCAATACACTGACAACCAAAAAAACCTATAATATCGTCCAATACCACCGATATTGACTACGTACCTTCCCCCAAGGTAGCGATGTTTGATTTCGCGAGTCGGAATTGACCGAAATTTTTGGTTGATCTTCGGTTTACTCGGACAGAATTGGCCTGCAATCTCGCTCGAAGTTTTTGAAATTCCTATGAATCTCCGTTTTTCTATTATTTTGAAATATATATCCATACACAAATATGTGTGAAAAATGTTTGATATATATATAAAATTTGGAAATGAAGTTTCGGTAATTACCCAAAAACCTCCCCGAGATAACATTTTCTCATTGTCTCGCTCCGATCGAGATGAGCCGAAATCATAAATTGACTACATTAGTACTTTAGAACTTCGATAAATTAATCCTCGATAAATTAATTATTTTTCTGAAATAATAAAGTTCTCCAACTAGGCTTGGATAAGCTAAATTTTAACTCGATAAATTAATAACCTCGATAAAATGATAAAAATAAATTGGTCCCAATGCTCTATGCGGAAATGATAGCTCGACCGGTTCAAATGGCCTACTATTTTTTGAGCTTTGAGCTAGGAGTCGGCATCCTAGTTAGTAAGTTCGTGAATAATACTCGTATAATTCGCGAATCCGTCTGTATCGACCGAATCCGTACGTATCGACCGTATAACAGGAACTTCGACTTCGATTCGCGAATTTTCAACTTAAAACGAATTATACACGTATTTACGAATTACCGAATTATACGCCCCATATAATACTTTGCCACATCATCACTAAATAATCATTATTTAAGTATATTTTTGACTTTTAAAATTTTACATACACTAATTTGATTCCAATACCATCAACGTTCATGTTATTTGCTGATTGTGATGCATATATCATATGTATAGTTCATGTCACGTATAAAACTGTAGTATTTTAGGAAAGATTATATTAAAAATAATTTTTTAACAGGTTAATATATGTCGAATTTCGTATGCCAAATGCATACATCTAAAACGAATTATACACGTAAGTATGACGTTCCATATTACTACCGAATCACGAATCATTGACCGGATTTTTGACTGAATTTAACTTTTATGAATCCGTATAATACTCGTACGTATCCCGTTTCGAACGTTTCCCGTACCACGAATTGCTAACTCGTCAGTCGGACTAGTTGGTGTAAATAAAAACTGGATTAGGTAATGAAATTTGGGAAATGCTAGAAAACTCGTTTTATTTTCTCACCTTCCGAAGTGGAAAGTCACGTGGTTAGTTCGTGATATTTTGAAGTAACACATCAACTGGTCTGGAGAGAGAAAGTGAATCTAGTTTTCACCTTTCCATCAATATTTGGGGATAATCAGATTGTTCAAAAAATTGAAGATACTCTTGAATCCCTAAGAGCAATTCCTATGGGATGAACAAACTTGGAGTTTGTTCATTTTTCTCCCACTATGGAATGAACAAACTTGAAAAACGGATGTTCAAATGAACAAATTTGATGGTTTGAACAATGAGTCGGAATTTTCGGCGCGCGTTTGGTGTAAAGATGCGCATCATTTATATAAACGTTGGCGTCAGAGATAATAACGCCCACGTTATTCTTCCCAGCGCGCGTCAAAACCAATAGCTCCAGCGTCCGTTCTGATAACGCCAGCGTCAGGAACCATGACGCCAACAAATTAATCTGAACGGCTCAGTAAGTCTTTGATCCAACGGCTACATTTCCTCAAATCTATAAATACTCCTCATTTCAACTGTAAATTCACACATTCTTCCCTCTCAAATCATCTACACAAATGCCTCCCACAGTTCGTTCAGTTAGATTCACTAAAGAAGAGGATTTAGCTATTTGCAAAGCCTATATTTTTCAAACAGAAGATGTTTCCGCTGATATTGCTACCGGTAGGAATGTATCACAATCGATATTCTGGCCGAAAGTTTTTGAAATGTTCGTTGCTGAAACGATGAACATTAATATGTGTGATTGTCATTGATTGGCACATCATTTTAGTGTAATTAGTTGTAATGTATGCAAAGAAAATTTATGTCTGTTAGAAATCGTGGTCCCAAATTTACTGAAGAAGAGGATATAACCATATGCAAAGAATATTTTTTTCATAGGGTAATAATTGGTATGGGCTTTCATCAAGACACTTATTTTTGGGAGAACATTTTCTCAATGTTCGTCTCACTGACGGGAAACCAAGATGCTCGTAGATTGCGTGCTCATTTTCAATCTATTAGATTTGTTGCTCTGGTAATGGAAATTGATCGAGAAAAGTTCATCGGTGTAACTGAAGATGAAGTCATCCAAACTCTTGATAATTGGTAGGAAGCTCAGGGCAAACCTTTTCGTTACGAAGCGTGTTTTATAATTCTAAAAGATAGTCTATCTCAAGCACATCATTACTGCACTCGAATGCTGCTTCCGGTCTTTACAATGAAAGAAGATGTTACTCTTGTTCGATGTTGGATACATTGTTTGAGGAGACCAATGAACAATGACCATTTCTGGGAAAGAATATTGGGATATTTTGTAGCATCATGGAACGCAAGCATAAGAAACACTAAGAGCCTAGAACTAAGAATTGCATTCATCACTAATGAAATCAAACATTATACGGAAGTTTTGTGGATGGTTCACCGTAGCTATTCTGGATTATCCAACGAAGAATTGGTGAGTATCTTCCCTTTTTCCTCACAAATGAACTGCATTATAAATATCTAAAATTGTTTTTTTCTATGTTTTACAGAAAACCATCGCTCATACCAAGTTTACTGAAGAAAGCGGAAGAGATTTTAAGCATTTTGCTATGAACTCTATAGAGAGAATGTCGCTGGATTTGATGTAGTTTGATGCTTTTGTTGTGGTTTATTAAAATGTACTTTGATGTTATTTGCAAGTTTAAATTGTAATAAATTTCACTTAATCTGAAGTGGAAATCTATTTTAAAATATAAACATTTTCATTCATTCATATTACTGCCAATTCTTTTAACAAGATATAAACTTTAGACAACAATAAAAACTTCAATAAAAATCAAGTACAAGTTTTGGCCTCCTGTTTATCTTCATTTGACGTATTTTCCATTCGACGCGCTCTTTGACAGTTTCACCTTTGTTTTTGAATTTTTTGTTGTTAACTTTCAAAACTGGAGCTCTTCTTTGCCTTTTAACGAAACTTTTTCTTGGAGCAAATTATAAAACTTGCACTTCCATTTTACAATTTTCAATATTTTTAAAACTCCCACATATCTTAGAAAGAACAACTTCAAGTTTTGCATCGCAAAAAAGTGTGATCGCCTTTTCAGCCATTTTAGAAGAGAAAATTCAAGTAAATTTTGGTGTGATTGAATTGTTCAAATATATCGGTAATTTATAGAGGGAAAAAGTAAAATTCGAAAATTTAAAAACTATCCGTTGGCCTCAACAACAAAAACGCGGGCGATATAGCTAGTGACGCCGCGTTTGTTTGTCTGTCGCCAGCGTATTTTCCATGGACGCCAAAGTTTTACCTTTGAGCGCCAGCATTTTCATCTAGGTCGCGCGCCTATTGGTCTAACGCACATTACTTTTCCATAGTGGAAAACCCAGTTTGGCCATCCACTTGGCTGAACAAATTTTTGTGTTTGGCCATTGCCATAGGAATTGCTCTAAACCAATTATCCAGTTCTCTAATTTAACTACTCCTTACGAATCACCTAGAGAAAACATTATTTTAAGATCAACACACTTTTGTCTCAGCATTCAAATCTTGGTTTCAAACAATCCCAAATTCATTTCAACAGGATTTTCTCAAGTCTCTGATTGTCACTCTAGTTTCCCTGCAATCAAAATGTTCATTTGAATTTACAGCAGAAAAATATATTTGATAATTAGTTCCTTGGAGAGTTTTCCTCAATTTTCATGAACAATTTTATATTCGTTTTCGTTTATGAACCTTTTTTTAGAATTCTACACCAAAATTTCATGGGCAACTCAAGTAGATAATAAAACTACATAGACAACCCAGGAAGAAATTGCGTCCTACTTTCACAGGTATTTTTTCTCTCATCTCATCTTTGGTGGTGGATCTGAATGGGGAATTTGAAGGATATTCCAAAAGATATTTTACGTCAAATTGTTACTTGATTACCAACTGAATCCATCCTCGACTGCAAATTGGTATGCAAACCATGGTTGAATCTGGTTTCTCATCATCCCTTATTATCTAAATTGCATCTATCTCATCTTAATCGATCCACTGATTCTGGTAAGTTAAGTTATCTCTTAGAGCATGCTCAACGACTTAATTATTTCGAGTACAATGAGGATACGTATTCATAGTATTACAAGAATCGACATGAAACCTCCATTTGCGTTACCTTGTTATAAGATTATTGGTTCAATTAATGGTTTAGTCTGTCTATATGGATATAAAGATCATACTGCTTGTATATTTAACCCTGTGACTAGAGAATATGTTATGCTTCCATATATTAGGAGAGATTGTGATGATTACGGTCGTCATTGTTCCAGCGGATTTGGTTACCTTCCTTTAACTAATGAGTATAAAGTTGTTGCATTGTATTACTTAAAGGGAGATTATGATTCTATAGAGGTTGTGGTATACACTCTTGGCAGTGGCAGTGGGTGGAGAACTGTTGGGAGGTTTGGTTTCCTACCAAACCTCCCAATAGTTCTGGTGGGAGCACTGCATTGGATGCATCTAAGTGATGATAAGTTTTTTGTTTTTGATCTGGCTGAGGAAAAGTTCCATGAACATGGTTTGCCACCTCCTTTGTCGGTAAGCACCATGTGTAGGAGTTCTATAGGGGTTTTGGGTGGCCATTTGTATTATGAATTCGAATATTTCTGTCGAATCGCCAAGTGTAAATGTAATGACATATGGCTACTGATAGGGAAGAAGGATATTTGTGACATGAAAGAGCAGGTGGAGCAAGAGCTATTGGGTTGGAGTAAAGAGTTTTGTATTCCTGGAAAAACACCATTAGACTTAACCAAGAGTGGCAGTGTTTTATGCTTCGATGATATGTCTCTCAGCATTTACGATGCAATATCTTCAACCTCAAATGAGCTTGTGGATATACTGCATTTTGGTCATATAATCCCTCACAAGAACATGTTAGTTTCGTTGAAAGAATTGGGGGAAGAAGATATAAAGATAATGGAGTCAGCTAAAATATTGGAAGAGAGAGAGAGAGGTTTTTTCCAACGAATCAGCTAGAAAGGTAACACTTATTAACTGGTAAACTTCTCTGATCTTCTGAAGTAATATTGTAGATATTTATATGGGTTTCAACACAAGATTCTTTAATTTGGCATTATGTTAATGAGTATTGAATATAGCTTACCATGTTTTTATGTCATCAGTCTCAACTTGACATCATCCTTTTCTTAGTTAAGGTATACTGCTTTGTCCACTCGATCTAAATGCAATTGGAGAATAGGATGCATACTTTGTGTAATCGATAGATAGTTTGGGATCCAAATTGCATCTCCACATGTTATATCAAGGTACAATCTCTTTCGTATCATAGAATTAGGAGTCTGAATTGGAAATAACACTAAAGTCTGTCATCTTTAATCGGTAAATTTCAGAAGAGCAATAAAATCAAGTAGGTAGGGTTATGTGTGATAGCTATCAAGATTTACGTTTTAATTACCTTTAGCTACAATCAAGCTAATTGTTTGTCTGGATAGGTACCTGTCCTGCTATCACCAGAGTTGCAGTAACTGTTGGCTGCAAAAAATTTGCCATCTTCTTATTAATGGATGAGTTTTCTTATAATTGTATCTATCCTCACATTTTTTTTGGCTCAAAAAAGGGCTATATATTTATTGATAAAAATAAAAAACAGTATTACCACAAAACAGTGGAAAAGTTGTTGAGACAGAAAAACTCAAAGTCTCAAGTTAAATAGAGAACCAAAGAAACCCAAAAAGACTAAAAATAAATAAATAAAAATAAATAAAGGAAGCTATTGAGACCCTAAAACCCCCTCCCAGTTGTATAGAATCATATTAAGAGAATAATTCTCAAAAGTATCTGTACCCAAAGACCAGTTGAACAACAACAACTTCACTTCTTGCAAAAATAAGTCATAACATTTGTAAACACCTTGAAAGGTTCTTCTATTGCGCTCATTCCACACCGTCCACCAAATAGCAAAAGGAATTAAACCCCATAACTTCTTTTTTAAGGAATTCCCTTTCTTTCTGCGTCATTCCCACAACGTAGATTTTACATCAGTACCAAATACCCATTGAGTCTTGAAACTTTTAAAGAAGAAATTCCATAGTTTACCTGTTACATCATAGTGAAGAAACAAATGTGGATTTGTTTCAGGAGCCTTCTTGCACAAAATGCAAGCATTAATGACTATTGAATTTCTAATAAAATCAAAAGTAGGAGCAGCATTGTAACACAAACACCAAGCAAAGAAAATAACCTTCATTGGAACCCTTGGATTCCACAGACTCTTGTGAGGGAATCTAAGAAAACCTTCATCTTCTAGAGAGAAATAACAAGATTTTACTGAGAATGAACTCCCAGGAACCCAAAGCAAAGTGTCATCACCAGTCTCATTTATGTCGGGGTTTGAAATTAGCTGCAGAAGATTTGCCACCATTTCTACTTCATCATTTCTGAGAACTCTTGAAAAATTCAGATTCCAATCTTAAATACCCCCAGTGAGTTCCACCATTTCACAAAAGGTTGCACATTTGTTTCTTGAAAGTCTAAAGAGAGTTGGAAACAAATAAGCCAGATTGTAATGCCCTA
Source organism: Papaver bracteatum (assembly GCA_023529315.1). Taxonomy (NCBI): domain Eukaryota; kingdom Viridiplantae; phylum Streptophyta; class Magnoliopsida; order Ranunculales; family Papaveraceae; genus Papaver; species Papaver bracteatum. Next base: position 85,421 of record JAJJWX010002187.1, read on the forward strand.
CCCATTTGTCTAACCAGAACAGCACTCTATTACCACAGTTAACAACCACCTTTGAGTTTTGTTGTACAATTGGTTTAGATTTTAAGATTCCAGACCAGAGATTTTTCCTTACAGGTTTAGAACTATCATTTGGTAGCAAAGCATCAGCATGGACACCAAATTTCTGATGAATTATAGACCTCCACAGAGCTTTCTTTTCTTTCCCATATCTCCAAATCCATTTAGCATGTAATGCTCTGTTCATAAGTCTCAGCTTCTTTATGCCTACTCCCCCTCTTTCTTTTGGAAAGTTGATGCTCTTCCATCTTACCCAACTCATTTTCGTCTTAGAATCAGAAGATCCCCATAAGAACTTTCTCATTATAGAGACCATTTTCTTTTCTATAGAAGAAGGTAATTAAAAAAGAGATAAATAGTAAATTGGAAGACTAGAAAGCACACCTTGTATAAGCATTAATCTTCCTCCTTTGGTTAAGTATCTTCTCTGCCAGGTTCCTAATCTTTGCTGAGATTTATGCAGAATTGATTCCCAAACAGTGACAGACTTAGATTTACTGCCCAAAGGAATTCCTAAGTAGTTTAAAGGAAATTGAGCTTTAGGACAGCCAAAAATTATGGCACTAGAATCTGAAAATTGTGCATTGCCCACTTCCACCAAAGCACTCTTACTTAAATTAACCTTTAAACCAGAAACCATCTCAAAACCAATAAGAATATTCTTAAGATTAGTTACTTGCTCCTCACTATCATCTAGGAAAATAATCATATCATCAGCAAACTGCAAGTGAGTTATTTCAGTGCCTTCATTTGTTGGTTTAAATCCTTGAAGAAGTTTCAAATTAGATGCTCTCTTTATCATTAAAGAAATAATTTCTACCACCAAGATGAATAAGTATGGAGAGATTGGGTCACCCTGCCTAACTCCTTTACCACTTCTAAACAGATTAGAGCAAGAACCATTCAAAGAGATTGCAAACCTTACAGAAGATATACACCAATGAATCCATTTCCTCCATAAGTTTCCAAAACCAAACCTTCTCAAAGTATAATCCAAACAATTCCAATTTACATTGTCAAATGCTTTTTGCAGATCCACTTTGACAATTAAAACTGGAATGTTCATCCTTTCTCTAGAATCAATCAACTCAGAAGAAATTAAAATCCAATCTGTGATCTGTCTAGAGTCTACAAAAGCACCTTGGAAATTGGAAATAATAGTTGGCATCACCACTTTCATCCTATCAGATAAACATTTAGAGATAATTTTGTAAATACCTCCAATGAGACTTATAGGCATGTAGTTATGCATAGAAGTAGCTCCTTCACACTTTGGCAGTAAAATGATATTTGTACACTTCAACCTCCAATCCAATGTACCAGAAGAATGAAATTCATTAAAAAACCCCATCAATTCAGGTTTAATTATTTCCCAAGTTGCTTTAAAAAACTCCATAGTGTACCCATCTGGCCCTGGAGACTTGTTCTTTCCAAAACAATTGAGCACATTTTTTATTTATGCTTCCTCAAAGGGATTTTCAAGCATGATACTGTGGTTAACACTAATAGAGGGAAGAATCAGATCATCAAAAGTAGGCCTCAAAGGTATATGCTCAGCAAATAATTCAGTGTAGAACCTCTTTGCCTCTGAATTAATAGCATCCTTATCATGACTCATGGCACCATCAATGAATAGAGAGCTAATACCATTGGACCTATATCTACAAGAAGCATTTTTGTGAAAAAGAAGAAGAATTCCTTTCTCCATCAGCTAACCACTGACCCTTGGACCTAGCATGCCATTTTTTTGCCAAGTTTAAAGAAGCAGACTTATGCTTAATTCTGAAATCTTCTCTTTCTACAAATTCTTCATTAGATAAAGTATTTATCTCCTCCAAACTATCCATGACATCAATAAGATCTTCAAGTCTATTAACTTCAGCTTGCAGAGATCCAAAATTGTCCCTACCTCATTTTTTAATGAAAAATTTAAGGCCTTGCAACTTCTTGGCCAACACAAAACTTGGTTTACCATAAAAAGTAAGATTATTCCACCAAATTTGAAAAGATTTCAGAAAATCAGGGTGATTCAAAAAGTAATTCTCAAATCTAAAAGGAGATTTGATAATAATACCTCCATTACAGCTGAGCAGTACTGGAGCATGGTCAGATGTTGGTCTTTTCATTCTTGACTGAAGCAAAGAAGGACATTTATCTTCCCAATCTGGAGACACAACAAACATATCTAATCTTGAAAGTAGAGGTGGATTTTGAAGATTAGACCAAGTGAAACGACCCCCAGCCGTAGGAAAATCCATTAAATTTTGTGTATTCAAGAAATTTCTGAACTTTCTTCTATTAATTAACCTGCCACCATCTCTATTTCTCTCTGACTGAGTGAGAATAGCATTCCAGTCACCACCTATGCACCATGGCTCATGCATAATTGTTCTAATATCAGCAATTTCTTGCCAAAATTGAGCATAATCAGAAGGATCTGAGGCTCCATAAATAGATGTGAAAAGCCAGACAAAACCGTCTCTCACATTACGAAATCTAATTGTTAGAGAAAAAGCTCCTAATAAAGTTTCCTCCATGATTAAATCTCCCCCATTCCAAAGAACAATTATGCCTCCAGACCTTCCATTCTATGGAAGAACAACAAATTCACAATTGTTACTACCCCATAATGAATCAGTGACAATCTCCATTTTTGATTCTTGTATAACACAAATAGAAACTCTATTTTTTCTAATAGCGTTTCTCACTGCTTGAATTTTCAAATCATCGTGAAGACCCCTAATATTCCAAGTCATAATTTTAAGATCCATTACATACCTTATTAGTTCCCATTGTAGTTGATAACTGTGACTGTCCTTCTTCTTCAACAATCAACTCCTCATCAGAATCAAAATCCCCCATTCCATCCAGATCTTCATTCACAGCTGATGAATTAGCTTCCTATGACTGTTTTAGACGAATCAAAAGATCTTTACAGATCGATTGAGAAATTGGGTTATCACAATTAATCCCCAGCTGCTTATTGAAAGAGACATGAAAATCAACCATTTTATGAATTTCAAAATCATGTGAAGCATTAGGTTTTGATTTAGCAACGGCTCTTTCATCCACAAATGTGTGAGTCACATGATTTTGAACTAATGCCTTGGAATTTGGATTGCTCATAGGGCTAGTTGATCGAGCCGATAGTAACGATAAGGACCCAAAATAAAACCAGTTTTTTGGTCTATTAGCCATTGGATTTGAATTCCTGGGCGTAAAAGACATGTAAAATATGGCTCCGGTTCAAATAGCCAGGATTCAAATTTTATGGCTTTAATATCCCATTGGGACATTCCGCCCAAACTAAAAATTTATTTTCTAAAAAAGATTACATGTGCCCTCCTCTCTTTTTTTAGTGATGGGAAATCAAGTCGTCTTCTCTTTCGATTCACCACCGACACCATGAAAACAAGAAGCAACAACACCACCTCCAACACCTCCACCGTTACCAATATAGCCACCACAACAACCAGCAACACTTTCCTACTGCCAGCATAGCCACCAACAGAACCACCTCCACCAGCATTACTCTATCATTGTTCATTATTCATTCATATCGTATTCAAGACAAAAATTTGATGGTGGTTTTAATTTTTCGATCCACTTTTCAATTTTGCGATCATTCATCGTAAAATTCTTCGATCCCCTTATCAATTGTTCAATCCCCTTTTCAATTTCATGACCCATTTTCATGATCATATTTGATTTTAGGATTAGGGTTAAACCAACAATCAATTTTAAGATCCCCTTTTAGTTTGTGCTAGGAGATATTTTGAAGCTCAGGACAATATTCCGGAGATAAACACCGCTCAGGTACGAGTTTTTGACAAAGTCCTGGGTTTACCGAGAAGACAAAACAAGAAACCCAAGCTTCTGTTGATGATGCAGCAAAGACGTTAGCTACTGTAATGGATGTTGGGAGTGAAGCTTTTGCATTCAGTCAAGGAGAGAGAGTTGTGCTACCATTTGAGATGATGTTGTTGCTCTGTTTGTGTGAAGAACAAATTGGAAATGAATGTTTCAGTGCTTTGAATGAATGGGTTTGATTTGTATTTGAAATAAACTGCAGGGAAGGAGATATAATGCTCTTATAAATTGAGAGGGTCTTCATCTCTACAGTACTAGTTTCAGGCACACTAGGTGTTTGCGAAAAAGCCTGAGAGACCAGTTCTGCACCAAGTCTTTCTATTGGTTGCCATGAGACTGATGGCTTATTTCTTACAGAAAATAATGAGTTGATACTACTAGTTCGTGATGATGGAAGCCGGAAAATACAGAAAAGAATTAGTACTGCCATATATTGTTGGGGTTGTAATAGGTTAAACCTAGATTTATCCACGAAATACACAAGATGCTTCTTAGTACATAATCTATATTCTTGTAGAAAAAATGGTATTTGTCTAGTACCCAGGTGCACAATGTATATTCTGACGGCAAATAGTTTTGTCCTAGTAGCACCTGGGCACGTAATGTATTTTCTTTTAATTTCTCATATGAATTTTGGTCAGGTTGCATCTAGGTGCATATTGCATATTTTTATACGAACTAAATTTGTTTGGGTGCACCTGGGTGTATAATGCACATTCTTACAGGAAACAAATTTTGGTCAGGTTGCACCTAGGTGCATAATGCATATTTTTGGCCAGGTGCACCTGGGTGCATAATGCACATTCCTACAGGAAACAAATTTTGGCCAAGTTGCACCTAGGTGCATAATGCATATTTCAATAGGAAAATAAATTTTGACAAGGTGCACCTGGGTGCATAATGTATCCTCGGCCTGGTTTAAAATAAAATAAAAATTCGAATTTCATATCAACAATGGATCTTGTTTTGTAGAGATTTTCGAGCATTTTCCAAATATATAAATTTTATTAAAATCCGATTTATATTTCAGAAGTTAAGACATTTCTCACGATTAATTTTAATTGTAGAGAGAAAATAAATAAGAGAGAGAAAATGATAAGAAAAAAAATAAAGTTTAAAGCAAAGGGTATATATGACTAATATTTCCCATGTCTTTTTCACCCAGACCTATATTTTACAAGTCCATTGCTCCCACACTTTATGTCATATGGTCGTATGACCCATTTTCCGAAATAAAACTGAGGACCATTAACTCTAGACATATCTGGTTTACACGCACGCGAGACAGCATTGTCTGAGTTGGATTTCAGATTACATTCTGACTCAGCTGATGGATCATGGGCGGAGCTCACATTTCATGCTGGGATGTCACCGCGTCCAACGACAATGGCATCATTATATACTTTTTTTCTTTGTTTTCACCTTGAGAGTGTGAAGCTATTAGTAACTGGGACATGAAGATTGGTGACTGATGTGATCTGTAAACAATGTCTAACAAGTAACCGACACTATGTTTTTTGCATTTTTTTCTTCGAGAAGTACCTGCGCTTATATGATTTTACGTTCTATTCTGTTTTCTGTATGATATTTCTTTTTCTCAACATAGCATCTGTAGTCATCTTAAACTGTTATCAAAATATGTTTCCTGTTAAATTCCTTTCTGTGATGTGGCATTAGAAACTCTCTTTCACATATGTGGATTCCACCTGCACATAACTAGCTCGAACCTAATGTTGATATTCCATACTTCCCGAAGTACTAATGTTGCAGGCATGGATCTTGTTTTACAAAATTGTGCAGGAGAAAGCTTTGGAATCAACAAGGAATTTTGCTTGGAGTCGTAGAGTGGGTCCTTCATATATGCAGCTGTTTCATGTCAACAGAAAAGCAGATACCAGGGGGGTATAAAAGCTATGACCTCTGCTTTTGCCACTGTTAAAAAGAGTTGGATACAGATGAGGAGTGTAAAACTTTATCTAGTTCTGTTAAATTTTAAACTTTATCCAATGGTTGTGTGTAAAAGTAAAACTGCTGTAGGTCTAGTTTTGATGTGTTTTGTACCAGTGCAATTGGTAGCATATCTCATCAAAGGAAGCAGTTTGCTATATTAAGTAAACGGTTGGATCAGGTTTCATAACCTATGGGAATTTACCTCGGGTTGCTTGGTTTTGCAGCAATGTTCAAATGTCTGTACATTTTTTATTTTATTTTTCATTTTGATACTTGATAGGTATGGACTTGCTTCCTGGCTCATAGAGGAAGGAATTGTTAGAATTCCACAACCACTGGATTTCGCTCTCGGGAAAGTGGCCTCCAGTGCGATGCCTTATTTATGTATAATAAAACAAGGACGAAGATTATGAGGTGCGGATTAATGAATCACTCTTTGATAATCATTTTGTTTTGTGATGTGCAGTAGGTTTCTTCGCTCCAATATTTCTTTTCTTTGAAATTGTATTGTCTTGGGAAGCTGGGATTTTGTTGGGCTCTAGTCATTATTGACATCTGCTAAAGTCGCTCTTTCACCATGAGGGGGAGGAAGATAGGAATCCGTTGTGAAACGTTGAAAGTGAATCATGGTTCGCAACTGATAAACTCTCTCACAGGTAATTGTTCGCCGTGTAAGCTCATTTTATCCAGACAGATGGCCGTTTCGGGAAGAAAAAAAAACACTTACATGGTTGTGAACTGTGTACTACGTCAGTCCATATAAAAGGTAGTTGCTTGTACAAGAGATACCGAAAGAACAAATTCTGCTCCCACCACATGGTTGGAAACCATGCACATTCTAACATTTACTTTCTTGGTGGAATACAAAGATCATGCCATGATGATGAGAAGAAAATGAAAAAAAAAAGATTAGGAGAAATACACATTTCAACGTTGAATACCGCACCCACCATTCTTGTTTGCTTATTATTTACAGAAAATTCTTGCAAAAAGTGATTTTGATATACAAGATAGTGACATGGAACCACTTGCAACCACTTAAATGAAACAAATGATATGCGATCTGAATAAATTTTCCCATATAAGCTGGCCTTTCTCCACTTCTTCCATCACAAACAACACTCTTTTCTCCTCCTCCCTATCTTAATTAATCTCTTTCTATAGCTCAATTCGAATCCCCCCCCTCTCTTCTACTTCACTCAATAATTCATCAAACTTTTATTCTCCCAACTCTTCTTCGATCTTCATCCTTAGAATAACAATGGATAAAATCCGACACCAGTTTGTTCATGCAAGAGGTCTTAAGCTTCACATAGCTGAAGCTGGAACAGGTGATAATGTGGTGGTTTTCTTACATGGATTCCCTGAAATTTGGTACTCATGGAGGTACCAGATGATCGCTTTAGCAAGTGCAGGATATCGAGCAATCGCACCAGATGTTCGGGGCTATGGATTATCAGAAATTCCAAAAGAACCTGAAAAGTCTACGTTCCTTGACCTTGTTTATGATCTGGCTGCCATCTTCGATTCCTTAGCCATATCAAAGGTAAACACAAATCATTAAATGGTGTTCTTAAAACTCTTATATGCGGATTCTTGATTTTGTTTTCGGGTTTTCTGGAACAGGGTTTTGTAATTGGGAAAGATTTTGGAGCCCTGACAGCTTACCAGTTTGCAATTCTGCACCCAGAGAGAGTCAAAGGAGTTGTTACATGCGGGGCTCCATATCTGCCTCCTAGTGAATTTGAGAAATCATTCAGTCAGCTTCCTGAAGGTTTCTACGTGTCAAGGTGGAGGGTACGTAATTTTGTTGTTACCAAAAAAAAAAAAAAAAAATCTTCTATTATTACCAATAAATTGACACTGCTGCTGATTTGGCTGTGATATATTGTAGGAACCTGGAAGAGCTGAAGCGGATTTTGCACGTTCTCAAGTAAAGACTGTAGTACGGAAAATTTACGTTCTCTTCTCTAAGTCCGAGTCACCTATAGCGGAGGCAGATAAGGAGGTCATGGACTTAGTAGATTAGTGTCATCCTCTCCCGTCCTGGTTCACCGAAGAAGACCTATCAGCTTATGCTTAACTATATGAAAAATCTGGTTTTCGTACTGGGTTACAAGTTACTTACAGGTAAACAAGGACTTAATAAGTTAAAAATTTGATCTCCAGAGACACATTTCCAGCTTTGAATTTCTAATAGCTGTAATCGTGTTTTTTTTTTTTTTTTTTTTTGTTTGTTTTGTTTTTGTTTTTGTCTAGGTCAGGAGGTTCAGTAAAATTTCCAGTAACGAACCCAACCATAAGAAGCCCAGCATTGTTGATCATGGGCGAGAAGGACTACTTTCTGCAACTGCCAGGAATTGAAGGGCAAATAAGAAGCGGGGCAGTGAAGAAACATGTACCTAATTTAGAGGTCAAATTTTTACCGGAAGGAAGTCATTTTGTTCAGGAGCAATTTCCAGACAAGGTGAACCAGCTCATCACTGCCTTCCTCAGTAAACACATGTGACCTTCTCAGTTCTGTTTGCTTAGTTTGTATACGATGTTTAAGTTTTGTAGTGAGACTCTTGATGTCACTACTTTCATGTCAGTGGAGTAATGGTGTGTTGGTACTTTTGCAATGGTTATATATGCATGTCACAATTATCTGAAATCTGCTGGAATCGAGCCAGTAGAACTTCAAGGTCACGTAAACGAAAGAGTTTAAGATGAGGAAGGTATCGTCAGAAGCAATTCTGCAAAAAGATTTAAGGCTGAACCATCATATCAGCAAATGGCTAGCACGGAGAAATTCCTTATCAAATTTTTTCTCACAAGCACCAAACTAAAATAACCTTTCTGTCCCAATTAAACAGTTAAACTTCTGGCCCAAATTCACCAGAGGTCACAGCCAACACCAACCCTCACAGTTTCATTTGTAACTGATGCATATATAATTAATGCAGATGCTAAAACCCCAAGTGAAGACAAAATAGTGCATATGAATTAACACAGCTCTTTATTATCGACTTCTCTTCGTCTGTTATATTAGCACAGCTCTTCAAATCTGTAGCGATTGTTCTATTCCTACATAATACCTGGAGCAAACTGTCTCAAAAAAACCAAAGAGAAACTATTAATACGCGTACTACGTCGTGGATGGGAAGTACATGGGGTAAAAAGAAAGATTTGATGAAGTTGTTGAAAAATTTACGAAACTTTAGACTTATGTGCACCGGCTGTTCCTCCTCCGAATGCTCTGTTGCTCTTGAGATGTAAGACATTACCGGCCAAAAGCTGGTTAGAAGAAAGAGAGCAGAATCAACAAGAAGAGGAAATGATGAAAAAACAAAGGTTGATTATGAAATGGGAAAATCAAAATACTACTAATACTGATTCTTGTAAAAATTCTTGGTCTAATGTTGTTAAAAAGAAGACCTGGGCTATTGATGGAATCAAAGATCAATTTTCTAGGAGTAGAAGTTGGAAGATTTGATCATTAATCCAAATCTAGTGCTAAACCATAACAAAAAATCTGGGCGGACCGCCCTCCCAAACAATATTAAAACAACCCCTCACAAACTCCTCAGAAACCCAGCCCACTACAAAACTGTTGGGCCCCACAGCATTTTTATGTGAGTGATGGTTTTAATTTTGTTCAAAAGGGCGGTATGCCCAGAACTATTGAAACCATAATAATTACAAAACCATAATAATTACAAAGTTAAAAATTACGTCATTAGTGAGCGCAAACTTTTTGAATACTTAATTAGATAATGTAATTTTTTATTTTTATTTCCAAGTGTTCTATTTTAATTGGATAGTTCAAACATGCGTGGAAATTGTTTTTTTTTTTTGGACATCTAAGCCTACAAATTTTGTGCGCTTAAAATTAGTGAAAAGAGTGTCTGTATAGGTTGAGCAATGACCCTATGATTGCTAGCTGATTAAGGACTTTTCCAATTTTTGGTTCGCTAAAAATAGCATTATCGTCACTTAAGTAATTCTGGTTTTCCATAAGGTTTTCTCGTTGATCCTGGATGGATTTTCTTGTTTGTTTCTTTATTTTGTGAGTTCTCGAAATATCAAAAACTCAGTGTTTTGGTATAGGCGCATAACATCGTTAAATTAGAGAGCAATCGGTTCATACCGTACAAATCACGATGACATTCGGACTTTCAAATTATACTTGCTTTGAAATGAAATTGGTGTCTCGAGAAGCTGGGATTATTATGAAGCCCACACGGTTGAACTTTTCTTTTCGGGCCTTAGATCAGTGCTTCATTATTGAAGCCTGCTTATCAATATGGAGCGGGGACTGTGATTGTGAAACAGTTTTACACCTGTTCTTCCAATGTCCTATTTATAATTAAGCTCATATTTGGTTTGGTTTGTCGCTTCAACATTTAATTAGTACATCTGATCTGGATTGGAATGAAGACATATTCCTTGGTGGTTTGATGATAGATTATGGCGTTCTCCTTTTGTTGTTAACTGGGAAAATATGATTACAATTGTTATGTGGTGTATTTAGGAGTCCAAATTTGTGCACCGTTCTAAACCCGGGGTGCACATTCGGGCTTTTCCAATTAGAGGAACTTTCGGTCACTAAACCACTTATGGTTTTTTGTTTTATTTTCTTATAAATTATATAATCCCGTCTTCTTAAAATTGCATCCGAAAGAAAAGAGAATCTTCCATTAACATTTGTTCCAACATTTTCTTTCCCCTGTCACTGATATCCCCAAAAAAATTCAAACGTTAAACTGGAGAAAGTGAAATTTGTGATGTGAAGCAAGATTTCTAACTAAATCAAATGTCAGAAAATAAAAGATGTTCAAGCAAATTTAGTAATGGCCGGTTTAGAATAAGAGAGAACTGCTTTTGGGAGAGCTTGATGGTCGAGTTCTGATCGGGATATACAAAATCAATGTTCAAATATTTAAGAAAAGATTAACATTTGATTAATTCTTTTGGGCTATTCATTTCTAAAAAAAAAAAAATTCTTTTGGGCTATTGTAACTCTGATCTTTTGGCCGTTCGAATCAAAGGAGATAGGTAGGGGTGAGCATGGGCCCGTATGGACCGGTCTTCGCCTCATCCGCATCCAATCCATTGCAATGCGGATTTCAATTTTGGCATCCGCATCCATTTCATATCCAACGGATTTATATCCGATGGATGCACGGATGGACGGATTGAATGCAGATATTTCAATGGATTTGTTTTAGTAAAAATTTATAGTAAAGAAAATAAAACTAACACATATGACTCCTTACAAAACCTACATATCTTATTTATGTATATAAATATAAAAATGCCATGTACAACATCCCAAGCAAACATCTTAAAAATTCTTAAATGATCCATAATATTTTTTAAAACTATATAAATGTCCTAAATTTAACGGATATGGATGTTCGTTGGATTTTAAAAATCCCATCCGCGTCCGACCAATTAACAAACGGTCCGGACATCCATCTTCAAATGAACGGTTGGTCCCGGTTAAATCCGTGGATTACGGGTCAAATGCTCACCCCTAGAGATAGGGGATCAAATTCATTTGATACAGAACACAGCACACAAAAAAATAATCCAAAATAGTTAATAGGGTAGAGTTCATACTCTTAACCTGATTAAGAACATTTGATAATCAAATAATTAAGCTTTTACCAACCATGTCCCAGGATTTAATCACGAGGAGATCAGAGCCAAGTCTCATTTACCCAATAAACCAGTGGATTTTCTCGGTGAGTAATCTTGATTTGAAGCCATAGTTGTATCAAACTGAGGATCTGATGTAGACTCAATTTGAGGGATGGATCTGATTTGATTTTGGAGAGAGATAGAACGGTTGATTGTGGAGAGAGTCTTTTTTTTTTTGGTAAACTGAAAAGAACAAGATAGTGGTTTTTTAGAAGTGGTTTTCTAGATTTTCCTAACCAATTGGGAAAGCCGGAACGTGCACTCTGGTTTTAGAGGGGTGCACAAATTTGGACTTGTGTATTTGTTTTTTAATAAGGCTTTTATTAATCTAGATAAATTCATTTTATATTCAAAAAGAATGATAAACACTTATATAGCTCCTCATTTGATGGTTTTTAAGGCTAATAAGGAAGTTAAAATTGCTATTAATCTGGTGGATCATTGTTCGTTCATTGATGGTTTTTTCAAGGATTTTAACATGGGTGTTGGTACGAATTTATGTGATAATGTAGGAACAATATTTCAATCTCGTTCGGACTTTGGGGCTTAGGCGACTGCACTTTTTTTGGTTTTTGTTAATGGAGTCGGTTATGGTGTTGAATGGAGATGCAAAGATATTTTGGTGGACTGCAGGTCTTTACTTTTAAGTAGTAATAACTTTAAGGTTGTATGTATTAAACGTACTAAAAACAAGCTAGCATACCGGCTTGCACGTCAGGTTAGGAAGTACTGTATTAAGGAAGTCTGGGTCTTTTTTCCTTCTTTTTTGAACAATCTGGTCGGGAGGGAACCCTTTTTGAATGTTTGTAATTCTCTTTTATGTTAGAATAGTTAGGTGTTTTTTCAGCAAGGAAAAAAAAATGAAACATGCAAATCAAAATACTACTGTTAGAGCTATGCTCGGTTGAACCCCACAAGTTTTGCTATCTGAAGCTTGTTGTCAATATTAATATCTCAAAACTATATCTTAAATTGTGGTCTATAAAGTCAAGTCTCAGACTAGGTTAAAATTTGGTAGTTGGGTATCATAAAGCACCCTCGAAGACTGAAGATCGACGAAAACATTTGGGGAACTTCTTTTATCAGATATGTGAAGAATGAAATATTCTACTTCAATCACTATCTTACCATACTATCGTTTGAGACTATGTTGTATGTGAAGAATTAACTTTGTTTAGACGATATCACAAAGTCAAAACTTAGTGACTTCATCAAGGAGTTTATTAAGATACAAGTTAACTCCTACATGCTCCACAACCGCTTCTCTCCACAAAGATATAACAATTAAGCACAAGTACATTGAGGAACTCTCCTATATAAAATGTCATTCCTGAAAGAGCAACAAGGGTGACCTTTCTCCAGGGAGAAGGATTTATATAATGGATTTTAGAAATCCTACAAGGATATACGATTTAAGAACCAATCATTGAAAGTCTCTCATGAGATTGTGTTACTAAGAAATTAGAACCATATCATGGTAACAATACACAATATTTAATCATACAGATCAAGTATTGTTATCATCTTTTCTAAGATACAAACTTGTATAAACAAGAGTTGATATGCTTAGAAGGAGGAATAACCTTTTTCATAAGGATTTACACCAAGAATGGTTACCATAAGTGTAAGAAAAGATTTCTTTTACAATAAAAACCAACATCCATGACTTTTATAATTGCTTCTAACCTTAAGAATTTCAATCACAAATCACGCTAGGTAATTGAGAATCATACACTTGAAATTTACCCATATGAGCACTTTCATATCAACATTATTCTTCTTCACCATAACTAGTCCAAATGACTCAAATGAACTAGTTAGAGAGTTGTTCAATTGCTATGAGATCTCATGTACTACACAAGACACAATTGAATCAAAAACGATGTGATTCACCCGAATCAATTCATGAACTATAAATCCACGGTTTGTAAAAGCATTCCTTAGTTAATTAAGATAAGTTCACGAACATCGTTTTCAGACATAACCTTCTTGATTTCGCGGACTGTGTTCGTGGACTCAAGTTAACCGGTTGGAGTTCACAAACTCTAGAAGAAATTCCCGGGTTCGAGAAACTCTGTCAGTTTGCAGACTGAGTTCGCGGACTGAAACCGATCTTCAACTCCAGCATAAATTCTTGGGTTCGAGAACTACGCCAGTTCATGAACTGAGTTCGCGGACTGAGTTTCCAGCTCATGTTCCGGTTTCACTTGATCAACAAAGTTCGCAAACTTCGGTTCAAGTGCCAAGGACTTATACATATATGTGTTACCACAACAGTGTTTATATCCCCCAATGGTTATATAGTCTAAACTCTCATTTCAATCATTGAAACATTCTCAGAGGACATTATATAGTTGTTATTCACAAACTATTTTTCGTCAGAGCGATTTCCCAAAATGATTAAAACTTAACATGACTTTTGTCACTAGGTAAATATGAACTTGGCTAAAGCGAAAGTTTACCAACATAATTTTTGTGCTCCATTTATTTTGCAATCCTCACCATATTTACAAGGGATTTTTGGTGAGGATGCACTTTCAACACAATTAGGTTGTGTTGAGGTGAACAAAATCTTGCTCTCCACAGGTATTTGAAACAAAATCATGCATGGACTCTAGGAATTTAACAAATCCCTTGAAACTTTCAATAACTGTTTCATACCTTTTTAAGATATTCACTACACCAAATCAAGGTTTTTGCAACATTTGGGTTTTCGAGTTTGCAACCACTACACCATTTTTCTATATTAGTAACAAAGTTTAGCAACAGCTCTTATGCAGTCGCGAATTTGCAACAGGATTTGCAACGGCTCCAATATTTGCAACAGCTTGTTGCAGTTGCGAAATTTGCAACTGCTCATTAGCTGTTGCAATTCGCAACTGCTGTGCATTCCACATGTGCTACCTGCTTGTGTGCAATGTAACATCTAAACTTTAGACGTGCGATCCGGTTGTGTGGCTGGCAACACCAAATGTTATTTCATTTAATATTATTCCACCTTTTTTTTTCATTTAATATCTAACCAGACTAACCTTATCTCCCATATCTTTCTCTTCTTCTTTATCGAACAGCCCGAGTCCATACTTCTTATTTCACTTCACTGAGAAGTGAGAACCCTAACTCTCGTACAGTTTTTCTTCTTGTTTCACTTTGTTTGGAGTTATATTCTGAACCATCAATTACTTTCCCCTTCTTACTCTTCTTCTTCTTCTTCTTATTCACCACCTCCACCACCACCACCACCACCACCACGAGACTGTAGATTTAGGTTGGAAATCGAAGCCGTTTGAAGCTTTATTAGGTATTATTTACAGATTTGTTTATATATGCTTCTCCAATATCACTTCTTTTGGTTAGAAATTAAAATGATTTAAAGCTAGGGTTTCCAATTTGGGGTAATTATTTTTAGGATTTTAGTGTTTTATTTTATCGATTGGCAAAATATTTTGAATTGGGTATCTGTTCAGTTTTGTATTTTGATTCATCATTAGTTGGAAATTTGGTTTAATTTTATTTTAATTTTGTACATCTACTGATCTCTTTTTTTTTTTTATTATGCTTCTGGTGAAGCAAATAATCATGAAAATGATGGTACGAGTTACTCTTAGAAGGGAACAAAAAGCACAGGTGACTTTTGGTGAATGATTAGCAATTGTTGTTGCTTAGGTATTTTGGTGGAATTTATACGTCTAGTGTAGTTTTGAGTTTCAGGTTGTGTATTCTTATGAAAATTTTGATTATTTTTTTTTGTGGTGGTAAATGACATGGTTTCTAGTGAAGTTATTCATAATATATTGAGGGTTTCAACTTTAAAGTCAAGTGACTCTTGTTGTTGTTGTTCTCTAAGTTTATAAAGTATATGCGATTGAAAATGGCTAACATTGATAGATTACTTTCATTCATTTTTCCTTTCTTGTTTTTTATAGTGCACAGCCTTAGCTTATACCTCCAATAATCACTTACTACTTATGCAATTTTTCGTCGATCAAAATTGGACTAATGACATATATTATTGTTTAGGTGGAGAAAAGCTCCAATGTTGCTGCTCTAGGTACTTGGAGAGCTTAAAACTCTGTCAAGACTTTATGAAACCTTTGATTCCTGGTAAGTTAGCAATGTTGCAAAAAAAAATTGAGCTTTTCTCCAGGACTTCCAATTACTTTCAGTGAGAGTCTGTTCTTGCCATCCTTTGTTGATGTAGGACTTTTGTTTAGATTTGTATCTCTTGAAAAAATTTAAAACATCGGTGCTTGATTGATATTGCCGAACATCTGGATTATATTGGTTTTCCTGTGGTGATCAGTCACATATCTTTTTTTGTCTTTTAATTTCCATTTTAATGATTACTCTGAATATTTCAGTATAATTGTGGTATGTTTGATATATTTAGGTAGCTGCTGCTGCTGGTGGAAATGGTATGCATCTTGCGAAAGAATGCAAGGAGTTTGTGGAGTTATATACATGAAGTTTGTATTCCTTGTTTTCACTTGGTGGTATATACCACTTGCTATCCTGGGGGAATCACTATTATCATGCTTCTGTTTGCTCTCTAGTTTTGTAAGATTAAATGGTGTGCTTATAAATTAGTTCTAACCAATTTTGTTATCAGGCAGTACACCAGGCTTATGATGCTGTGGTGCAGCAAAAGCGAATTGAGGTAAGTCTTGCTTAGGATATGGGAAGTGTTCCCAGACTACGTCCTTCGCTTTTCTTGGGGTATGGCCAGTGATGACTTGTACCGTTTTCCAGCGTAGTTGATATACCAAACAAACTGTTTGTTGAATTATTTATCAGTTTTTTCTTTAAGTGTTTTAACAGAAAACTCTTCTGCCTGATTACTTTATTTTTCTGGATCAAGCGATGATGGAGCATAATCTTCTGAGTGCAAGCAAGCTTTATACAAACATAAGGTTAGACTTTCAGTCTTTACAAATTATTTTGTTGGTTTTTTTCCTCCACACTAACTCTGAGAAAAGAATAAATTGTTGTTTATTGATTAATTGCAATTTTTCTATCTTTTCTGATGTAGCTTTAAGGAATTAGGAATTGGAGGTGTAAATTGGGAGTTTTCAGTGTTTGCAGGATGCCATAGCTAAGATGCCTCCTTACAGACGCTGTCTGATATGCAAAAGAAACCCTATCGATCTTGAATGGCCAGCGTTGTGCAATATTCATATGGCTTGAATGCTCTTGGACAACAACGTTTTTTGCTCATAACAGTTACAATTTAAGTCTTAATGGATATCTTCTTTCTAGTAAGTATGTTCCTGGTACCCTTTTGTTTCCTAGTGTTTCTTAAGTTCCTGGTAGCACTTGTGGCCAGACAACTGCATAGGATCCATAATGCATAAACATAATGTTGCAATGAATGTATCATGTTGAGATCCTGATAAATGAATCTTGCAGTAGTTTTAAACATGCATGATGATGCTTGGGATTTAATCATGTTATCTTTATCTCTTGCTCAAGGTTATCATGCAGTACTGCTCAAAAAACCTCTCAAGCTTATCAAGTATGTTCAGTTCAGTTTTGTCTTCTTGTAAATTTCATAAATTTGGCATCCCTACTTAGGTTGGTATTCGTATAGATAATTTTGGTTTGTTTCGTGTAATCTGGGTTGTGAATTATGAACTTAAATCCAGGGATTATGGAGAACTCGATGAAGAATGTTGCAAGGATAGCTCAAGGGATGATTTTTGTGCTTGGCGACCAGTGTTTGAGATGTACATATGGGATTGTACACTTAATCAATATTCATCCTTTGCGAAAGCAATCCTGTTTGGTAAGATGTCTTATCCACTGATCTAACTTCCTTACATTAACGTCATGCCTTCTCCCCTAGTTTTGGAATATTAATTGGTGTGCTTAATGCTAGCTAATTCTGTTTGCAAGGAATGCATCAAGTGATGTCGTTCAGAAGAAACGCATTCCGGTAAGTCTTTATTTACTGATCATTTGTATATGTTGTTAAAAATTATGACATTTAGCTTCCTTCTCACTTAATCATGTGATTAAGTATGCGTAATTCTTGTGAAACTACCTTCATATTGCAATGAGAAGAGTCCAACATGTGATATACCTATTTCCTATGACTAGAGGAAACCTGAAGATAGCCAGTTGTAATGAAAGAAGGAGGCCAGCTTCGATGGTGCTAGTAATGTGGCTAGAGGAGCATACTGCAGTTACATTGGAGGCGCATATAATTGGCTTAGGCATCAACAGAACTTACATGGAAGAAATTCTTGCAGTATCAGGTAGTTTCGAATAAGTAGTTAGGTGGATTCTGGTAGAATAAGGGTTCAATCAAATTCTGTGAGTAGTGTCTAAGAATTAGAAGTGCCTACATTTCTTAAGTGGTATGAACACACTTTATGAGAAGTTGAACTTTTCTACTGATATACTATGGCCAAGATAGGAGTTTACTTATCTAGTGATAACCACAGGAAATACAATACACACATTGGCTTGATTTTTTGTTACTCTATTTGGTCCAATACATGGATATATCAAAGTGACAAGGATGATGATTTTTTGCATTATCTTTCTTCTTTCTTTCTTTCTTCTGTATCTGGAATTTGCTATGGTAAATGGTATTCTCACTTAGGTGGTTAACAATTGATTTTCCTATGTTTCAGGGGTTTGCCGATGTTTCTCTTTGATGTACACATTCATGCAATTCATCAGGCTTATGATATATTAGGATCATTTGTTTTGTCATGAAGACCACCAATGTTGGGAAAATTACGCCAAAATTACGTGTGATTGAGCTTGGTGCCCATCTAGGTATGCTAAAGAAAATCCCCAAGGTTAAGGTCCTTGTCCTCTTATTTTTTACAGTTATTGTCTAATTAAGCATTACACTGCTACATTTTTATAAACTTAAGTGGGGATTCCAGACTTTTTTTGGTTGTACTTATCATTTTTTTAGAAACTTAGAAATGTTTACTGATTTTTCTATTAGTAATGGAGAACATCTTTGTTCAATGCACATTTAATGTCTCTTTCTTTGTTCAATGCGCAATTGATATCTCTTTCAATGAATTCTTGACCTGAAAATTTTCCAGGGAACTCCTGATGATTGACTTGACTTTTTTTTTTCAGTTGCAAAAATTTAGCAACGGCCAAAAACTGTTGCTAAATTTAGAACCAGAATAATAAAGCCGGGTCCGGCTAAGATTAGCCGTTCTAAGTGTTTTTGGTTCTAAATTTCGTAACTGTTCGATAGCAGTTGCGAATCTTCCATTTCGCAACTGCTGGAGGCTGTTGCGACAATAATATAGCAACAGCAAAGAAATGTTGCTAAACATTTTCACAACGGCAGAAACCGTTGCAAAGCCAAGGGAAAAACAGTTGTCTGAACCGAAAACCGTTGCGAAAAAAATTCGCAACGTCTTAAGAGCTGTTGCAAAAATGAAACGCCACATTTCGCAACGGCTCTCTTCTGTTGCAAGTCCCTTTTGCAATTGCAAAAAACCGTTGCTAATCCCCAGAATGGTGTAGTGAACGTATATATTCGTTGCATACATTTATACGTTGCTGATATCCAAACATACGTTGCATTATATCGGAAGTAAGAGAAAAAATAATAAAACTAGGACACGCTTGCCATTGTTAATATAGTTGAGGGCTTTAGTGTGTTTTAGGATCCTATTATCATCTATTTCCCTTCAATTTTCTTTTTTCTTTTTTATTGTTTTCTTCTTATCTCTATCCTCGACTTCCCCTCCTCCCTTTTTTTTTTTTCCTTCTTGACCTAAACCTAAATCTCCAAAATCAAACCCACGTTTTCAGAAATCAGATCCTGTCATTTCTCCTAATCCCAATCAAATCTCATAAATCAAAACTAACTCAGAGAGAAAATAGAGGCGATATCGACTATGAAGTGAGATGACACAGAGAAGAGGATCTGTGGATTTTAATCAAATCATATGAGAAGAATCGATGGTGGTATTAATTCCGGAGTTGTAGTCAGATTTGATTTTGGATCGAGACCAATCAAGACAGGGAAGATGGAAGGAGAATTCGAATCTGAGATGGAAATGGATTCAGGGTTTGTGTTTCTCAAAAGTGGTAACGGAAATGAAGATGAAGTACATATTCAATGGGGGTTTGAGATCAAATTGAATTTATGATGTTGTTGAAGTCGATGGGGTTTAGGTTGATTTGGTTGTCAGTGTCATTGATTGACAAAAAAATAGATTCTAGGGTTATTGTGGTGATTGAGATGAATTTCAAGGGATTGCGAAGATGGGTTTGATGGATTTTTGGGGTTATTGGTTGTGAACTATTGATGGGGATGATTGAACAACTGATGGTGAAATCTAAAGAAGAATTAGGGCAAGGTCAGTCAATTCGGATGATTGAATGGTTTATTTGTGTGGGGTTGTTGTTAGAAATTGCAGGGAAGAAGAATTGTTTGCATTGAAGGCACTAATGGTGGCTGGATGGTGGAAATTGAAATGAGATTTACAGAGATGGAGATGGATGTGATGTTTCAGGGATTATATGGGTCACTAAAGCTGAGTTGTGAAGCGTGGTACAACTTTAAGTCATATATAATGGCTTAAGATGTGGTGATGGTTGAAGATTGTGTGATGAATTGCTGCTGCCAGTGACTGTTAGAAGCAAGAAATGAAGCTAATGAAGAGAATGTTCTATGGAAGGTGCTTTGCATCAGTGGTTTAAGCTGAGGAGGAGATGGAATTGCAGTGGTTGCATTAGACAGAGTAAGAAGTTATTGCTGCCGCTAGTACCTGAGAATCTGAGATGAAGGAAATTCAAGGGAATGATGACTGAAATGATGAGATGGGTTATAGTCAGATGTTATGGGTTGCTGCAGGGGACAAGAAATTGGTGGTGCTGAGTATAAGAAGTTGTAGGCATGAACTGATTGTTGAGTTTGTGGTGCTGCATAAGAGAAGTTTTCTACCAATGGTTACCGCAACTGAACGAAAGCTCATTGATATTACTTTGGAGATGGTGAGCAGTAATATGAATGGAATGGTTTTAGTTAACTAAATGCTGCTTAGATGTATGTGTAGGATGTATGTGTAGGATGTATGTCATACAGGGAAGGATTTGGTTTTGCTTCCTTTGGTCAAAGGTGATCTTTGGAAGTTTGAAGTTTTCCCTTCCTTTGGGTAAAGGTGATCTTAGGAACAGAGCTTTTGGTCACTAGCATCAAACAGGTATATCTTGGTTGCTCTAATTTATATGATTATGTCATTTTTTGGACTATGTGTCCTGCAAACATTTGATTTGATTGATAATAGGAAGTACTTGATAAGTTTGGTCTTACAAGCGCTATGTATCTGATCGATTTCCACTTGACAAGGTACATGTTCAAATGTCAATGTGGTAGTAACCAAAATGAAGAAACTTGAGAAGCTTTGTCATGCTGAATCCTAGTAGCAGAGGTAATTAATCTCATGTTTTGTGTCTTCTGTTAAGAATGTGATGTGTACATTAGCTTGATTTCTCTTGTTTTCTGTCTTATTTTTTATTTTTATTTTGGTAAATCCATCTGAAGTAGCTATTCTGCTTGTTATTACTGGGTATATCAACCTCATTTCTCATGTTGTTACAAGTTATTAACCCGAAAACAAAGTTATTGAGCATTTCAGTGTAGTTGGGGTTGTAGGACATGCCAAAACTCATTCTTGTATCTTGAACCTCGTCGGTGTGCATTTTGCAGGTCACTAAATTACTTGCGATGGTTATTGAACATCTTGTAACAGGTGAACCAATGCAACTAATACATCAGAACAACGTTGTAGGTAAGGTGTCTTGTAGATGATGACCATTATATCAGAACACCACCTGTGCCTTTCACTTCATCCGGAAGGTCTGCTAGGTGTTATGTTGCTTCTCTTCAAGTGTGTTCTTAATCATGTAATATTGTAAAGTAGTGCTTCTTGCTGTTTTTTATTTTTATGTTAGATTCATCACTTTTAAGGCCTTAGTTTCTTGTGCAAGTGCAGATTGTTCGCTAAGTATAAGCCAAAAATACTTTGCTATCAGTTGTTATCCCTCGAATGAAAACTTAATCAACTAATCAAAACTAATCGACTTATTACTCTGACATTGTGCCATTTGTTCTTTACATTCCTTGTTTATTATTGTTGATCATATGAATCTCTCTTGCATGACAGATTTATGTTTTGAATGCAGGTTGCTGAATAACATTTGGAGACGAGATAATCACAGAACTATCTGGTGGTGTTGTTATTCAGGTAGACATTTTGTTTTCTAATTATTGAAAATTCTTTTATTGGAGGCCATAAATTACATGTTCAGCACTAAAAATATTTTGAACATGTACGGTGTTGAAGATTCTAATGTATCTACATGTCTCATGTAGTGTGGTTTTTATTTCAACCACTTTTTCTTTCTTTTTTTATCTTTCTTCTATAGGGATCACGATCCGAGATCTATAGGGGGAGGCTAGTTAATTGGTACGCAATTGTAGTTGAGGTTTTCTATTCTATTTCCCTTTCTATATTTATCTTTATTGATTGATAGAAAGAAACATTACGGAAACTTTAAAAGGGTGAGTTAAGTATGGCCATTGAAGAATTTTTAATGTAATTTATCGGTCTTTGCAGGAAGTAATTGTTGTATGACTAAACTTATGAACAATCTTCAAACTATACAGGTTGGCTATTGGGAAACAAATAAGAGATGAAATAGAAGTTAGGGTTGATGAATCCCATCCACGTGATGATGTCTTCTCCATTATTGAAGTAGCTCAAATGTCTTAGAAAGTTGTATCCCTTGTTCTCAACTTGTATGTCTTCCATAATTGCTCATTCGAAATGGGTAAGAGAAGTATTCTCAGATGCCTCATCTCTAGCAAATATGCTATACAAATTGTTTTTCTGTTAACGAATGCTCGACTGCTCAAGATAATATGAGCTGAAAGATAATGTCACTTATTTTTCTTCAATAAACCCTGCTAAAGAAATCTCTAAAGTCTAAATATAATTAGTAAACTTTTGTTTTCTTTCTCTTTTTAGCAGTTGTTGAGGAACCTTAATTGTAGTCATATAGCATCAGCAGCACTGAAATGTGGAGATGCAGGTGTAAGTACCTGGAATTCACTTGGAACTTTGCTCTAATAGCCGAAAAGACAGTAAAGATCCCTGACTTCTGTTTCGTGGCCGACCCATCAAATATCTACTTATGTAAGACCGCCTGCCAATTCAAGCCTTTCTTATGGTCTGTCAATTCTTTTTCATTCTTTTTGGATTAGCTATATAATATGCATCCTGGTAATGCATGTCGGTGACATTTTCCTTCAGTTCCCATTTTCTACATACATTTGGTTCTCTCATCCCCACAGAGAGTGAGAGATTCTTGATGGAATGTGTAAGGCAAGAACTACAACCTGAGATGAAACAGGTAATACGAAGTATACTTATCAACTCCCTGTACTAGTGTACTTACGTCTGCAGAAACTGAACAGAATTAACTGCTTTGTTTGCTGGATATCAATGATTATGTATATGCATCCGGGTTGGATAGTTTTCGGGTATTTTATTCAATAACCAATCTTAATATTGTTATGTTTTTTCCTAAGTCGTTCATAGTGGATGCCACAAATGATAATTCACTATTACTTCTGTTATGCTTGCATTCTGGCATCATGCAATTCCATGCTTGTAAATATTACTGTAAATTTCAGGTGGCAGGAGTGAACAGTTTGCTTCTTGGATGTCTTCCACATCTCCAAGCATCAATATCACATCACGTTTTTCAGCTTGTTTCCTACTTGCTCATCATGCTACTATAAGATTCTAGTTGAGAAAGCTTCAAAGACGTAGTTTATAAGGATGGATTGGTTCATTACATCCTTGTCCATTGTGCCAAGCGCAGAATAAGAATGAGGTTTGTTGTCATCGAATCCATGCTCTAATTAATTAATACCTTATTTAGAATGGAATTTCATTATGTAAATTCAAACCATGTTGTAAAATGTTGCAAGGATGAATGATTGTCTTATCAGGTCAGGGTTTCATATTATTTTGTAATACTGGAATTTCATAAATACCAATACAGATTTTGTAATCTATTTTTTTTTTAATTCTGAAAATATATTTTGCAACGTATATGTATGTTGCTTAAATTATTTTATACGTTGCATTAAGTTTAATTAAAGCAACGAATGAAGCAACGTCTGAAACGTTGCTTTAATTAATTTCAGCAACGTTCATATACGTTACGAAACATTTGTGACGCCGTGTGGGAAACGGACATAAGCGTTGCTTAAATTGTTAGCAACAGAAATAAACGTGGTAAATTCAGTATTTTGGTGTAGTGATTATCCCTTGTCGAACTCTTGTCTGGGAGATCCTTCTTAATAGTTCTTGTTGCTTTATTTATCTTCTTTGGTACCCATTTCAGAGTAACTTTTGGAGCAACGTATTTCTTTTTCTCCCCAGTGAAGTTATGAAACTTCTTCGGGGGAATACTAGAAGAAATGATATTATGAGACTCAGTTTTTCTCTTGTTTAGAACATCAGATCTTGTATTCTTAACAAAATCAGATCTGGATTTATCTCGTTTAATAAATTTGCAATTCCTTTGCAAGTGACCTGGTTTTCCACAATAAAAATAATGTTTAGTTGAATTGAAAAAGTTATGTTTAGTGTTACCTGAATGTGTATGTGCTTGCATTGGAACTTGATAGAATTTCCTCTTATCGTTGTCGACAATTGATAGAGATACATTATTTTTGTCAACCGTGGAAGGTTTTGGTTGAGAAGAATCTTTAGCTTTGACAAATTTTACCTCTTTGCAAATACCAGGAGCGTATATTCCTTTATATCCCAATCCTCGCGTATCACGATGAATTTTACATGATCCCAATATCGAGGTTAATTTATCTGGGCTGCTATTTCTAAACAAACTCTCTTTTAAGCTCGAGTTTTCTTCTTCCAAACTTTTGACCTTCTCAAGCACAATGACTAGATCATTTTTGGATGATTCACATTGAACTTTGAGATCTTCTCGTTCCGAATCAAATGACAAGTTCATCTCAATTTTCTCCAAGATATCTAGATTTGCTTGAAGAATGATTTCCCGATCTCGACCTTCGGCAATTTTTTCTTTAATATTTCGTATTTCGTTGTGATAATCTCTTGTACCACTAGAATCAAGTTGGTCTTACAAGTCTTTATTCCGACTACGAAGTCTGTCATATTTAACTTTCTCACTGAAAATGGTGCTTTCAGCTTCCGAGAGTTTCTTATGAAATTCCTTAAGAAGATTATTAGCAATTGTATCTACATGGACACTTCTTCGTCAGAATCAGAACCAGTATCTGAAAGAATTTTTCCAGAAGCTAATGAAACCTCGCCTGTGTACTCTTGGGGATTGTAATATTCAGGTCCATCATCTAGAGTAGGCAAAGCTGCTGTATATGCCGATTGTCTACGGATCCATCTAGGACATACTGAGGAAAGATTCCCAAAACCACGACAGTTATAGCAACATCATCATTAGAAGATGTTGCACCTTTAGAAAAACTCTTTTTCCTGTCTCTTAAGAGTTTTCTAAATTGCCGTGGAGTATCATCCTTAGTATCTGGCGAGCCATATTTATCCTTAGAGGATTCAGAATTGTTTGCATCTTTAAGATAAATCACCTCCTTTTTAGATGCGTGTTCATTATCAAAGATATTTAAATTTCCAACAAGAGTATTTCTGGAGAGTGTAGAAAGATCGTTTGCTTCTTCAATGGAATGTTTCTTAGACTCGTATCTTGACGGTAGAGACCTGAGAATTTTGCACACAATAACTTTCTCTGGAATAGTTCTTCCTAATGAAAATGAGGCGTTAACTATTTGAGAAAGTCTTTGGTTAAACTCATCAAAGGTTTCATCATCAGACATGCGAAGGTTTTCCCAATCAGATGCTAGGTTTTGAAGCCTTTCTTCTTTCACTGCGGCATTCCCTTCAAATACGGATTCTAAGATATCCCAAGCATCTTTAGACATATTACACATAGTAACGTGGTGCTGAAGATCTGGGGTAATGGCATGGATGATAGCATTTAATCCTTCAGAATTTTGCTTTGCAGCAAGAATCTCAAGATCATTATAATCACCAATATCCTTTTCAACATTTACACCGTCTACCGTGACTGATGGAGGATAATAGCCATTAACAATACGAACCCATGATTTAAAGTCTCGTGCTTGTATAAACGACCGCATAGCAATTTTCCACCATAAATAGTTCGTTCCATCGAAGACTGCGGTATGTTTATAGAGATACCAATTTTGTCCATAAAAATTATATTTATTCGAACACAGACTTATAAGGTCTTAGCGTGTTTGCCTGCTCTGATACCAATTGAAAAAGCGGGGGTCTAACAACACCACCCAATATTTCGTTTGTCAATCTGAATAGACAAACTCCGATATACTTTCTAGAGAATCAACTATACAATCAGACTCAATCTATAGTAAAGTATATCAAAGAGTTTAATATCTCTATGTCAACACAATCAAAGTTAAACAGAAGCAAGTCCGTAAACCTGATTTTAGTGTGAAGCTCTTGAAACAAAGTCTTTTTTTTTTAATCATAATATATTCAATATCCACTGTATATAAACCTCTTTAAGCAACAATCACTAAAGGAATATTTCAACACAATATCCACTTGAAATAGGGTTAGTCCATACTGGTCTAACAATGTAAAGATAACAAAACCAATTGTTCAAGTATCAATCAATTCACTCAACAACCCTAAGGTCGGATACAAGAACTGATTGATCTTAACATACAACCTGTGATACTTCTATTACATAAATAAAGTATACTGCGGAAAAGAAATAACACATACCCCAGATTTTGTTAACGAGAAAACCGCAAATGCAGAAAAACCCCGGGACCTAGTCCAGAATAAACACACACTGATTATAAGTTGTTACACTAATTTCCTACTACCTATTCGGACTAGATGTAATACCTTCTTCAGCACTTGTAGAACTCCTATCAGAATACCGATTCTCTTTAGGAATCCTTCACCCAAATCTTGTAGCAGAACCGGAGGATCTCTTTAGAAAAATACCACAAAACCATTAATACGATTTGATATCTTGTATGCACAAAACACCGGTTTGATTTCCAATTAGATGTAAATCAAATTTTTGGAAATCTTGTAGATTAGGGATTCTTATACTCTTCAATAAAAGGAAGAGAAACCTAATAACTCAACAACAAGAACAACTAGAATAAATATAGAGATATCTTGTTTAAAACTTCTCAAGGATTTTTACAAGATGCCTCAAAAGAAGTTTTTCTTTCTAGTCTCCGATTTCGACTAACAAGTGTTGGTATACGATCGGAAACTAAAATCTACCAAAACCTAGGGTTTATAATCAACAACTCTTGAATGGTTTTATATCAGAAGAGAAAACCTTAGAATAGACAAGAGGTGAAAAACCTAGATTACAAGTTGTATGATTAATCACGAAGATCAAATCCAACTCGGCTTTGTGATCCCTAATACAAAGACTTTTATCTCACTCTTGTTCACGAAGAACAGAAGACATGGAAAACAACATGCAGAGCTTACTTCAATTTTCCAAAGGGATGAAAAACTTGTAGGCTCACGAACTCCTTATTTATAATGAACAATAGCTTAGAAGCTAAGCAAAGATATTTTTCTTTTACAAGACTTTCTAAATAAGGGAGTCTTTCCTAAGTTAAAACTCTTGCCAAAATAATTAAATAAATAACTTATTTAGCAAAAATTATATTTATGTGAATAAATCACATTTTAACTTAGGCAGGAATCACAAACACTTTAATATGGTAATCAAAAGTGTTTGGACCAATAGCTAACTTGCCTAGATAAGGAAACAACACCAACATGACCAAAAATCCTTTTAGTCACGTACTGGGCTCAAGTTCGCGGACTCAAAGGCCCATGGAATGTTTCCTACTAATGAACTTAAATCACTCATAACTTGATCGTTACAACTCGGAATTGAGTGATTCTTGGCTCATTGGATTCGCAAGCTTATTCACTATAACATGAGATCCTTTCCAAGGACAAAGGTTATTGTCACAAGGGTCGTGGCTCAAATAACCTCAAGTATATATACATAAATGTACATTTACCGTCATTGGAATTGTTCCATAGAGTGAGCACATATGTTTATAGATTAGAAAGGTAGAATTGAACAAGAATCCAAATGAAATCAATCATATACCTTTTTTGATGAAGTACTTGTTTATGTCTTCTTGTAGTCTTCAACCTTTAAGGATAGCTTCGATTCACCTTCTTAGACCTAATCTAGTCCGAAACTATCTTTAGTATGCTAAATCAAGAATGAATTTTGGAAACTAAAATGGAAAACTAACTTGACATACCAACGCTAGTAATTTCAACCGATCTATGCTCTAACAAACCTTATATCTTTCAACCATTAGATCAAACTTATCTTGTTATACACAAATGAAATGTACCCTCATTTAGGTTTAGTAATTGTACCTAAACATTTACACCATGTTGGATCAACCGTAGTTAACCGAGGTTAGCTATATGAAAACTCTTATATCAACCTTATTCATCTTAACCATAACTGGTTCAAATGACTCAAATGAAACTAGTTAAAGAGTTGTTCAATTGTTATATTCTCATAGAAGTATACAAGAACACAATTGAAGCAAAATCGGTTTGATTCACTCAAATCAATTCATGAGCCAACCAATTTTAGAACTTTAACCACTCAAGTATGAAAACGGGTAGGCTTACTTAAGTAGCCGGTATGGGTTTGTGTTTGCCATTATGCAAATAGGTACGCATACTTAGTACACTTCCTATTAGAGCATTGCTTGGTCGAACTCGCACGCGTTGATATATCAACCATGTTTGTCATATATTAGTGATCAAAAATAAAAGGTCTTTGATTTCTAGTCTACTATAGCTAAGGTCTCGGACTAGGATAGAAAGTGTAGTTGAGCTCAAGAACTCCATGGAAATCATCATACAAGACGAAGGACTACTTAAGGAACTAGTGGATATTCATCGACTTAAAGGTATGTGGAGACTTGAACTTAAAGGTATGTATTCTATCTCATATCTTGAGACAGAAGTCTTATTACTATAAAGACTAAGAATATACACATACGTTATTTCGAGATGAGTATATCTCACTTATCTTTTTCTCAAAATATGTGTTGGTAAAGCTTTCGCTTTAGCCAAGTTCATATTTACCTAGTGACGAAAGTCATGTTATGTTTCAATCATTTTGGAAATTTCTCTAACGAAAAATAGTTTGTGAATAACAACTATATAATGCCCTCTGAGAATGTTTCAATAATTTAAATGAGAGTTTAGACAATATAACCATTGGAGGATATAAGAATTGTTATGGCAACACATGTATGTATAAGTCCTTATTGATTGAACCGAAGTTTGCGAACTTCGTTGATCAAGTGAAACCGGAGCATCACGTGAACTTCAGTCCGTGAACTCAGTCCGCGAACTGGCGAAACTCTCAAACCCGAGAATTTCTACTGGAGTTTGTGAACTCCGTCCGGGAACTTAAGTCCGCGAATTTGATTAGGTTAATTATGTTTAAAAACGATGTTTGTGAACTTATCTTAATAAATTAAGGAATTCTATTGCAAACCATGGCTTTATAGTTCATGAATCGATTGGATTGAATAACATCGTTTTTGCTTTAATTGTGTCTTGTGTAGTACATAAATATCTAAGCAATTGAACAACTCTCTAACTAGTTTATTTGAGTCATTTGGACTAGTTATGGTGAAAAGGAATATGGTTGATATGAAAGTTATCATTTGGATAACCTTTTGGTTAACTAGTGTTGAACCAACTAATGTATAAGTTTGGGTACGGTTTTCACAAGACTACAAACGTGCAGTACATGTGTGTATAACAAGATATGTTTTCGATCTAACGGTTGATAAATATTAGCTTGTATCTAATCAGGTTTTCATCTAACGGTGAATATTGAATGATTTGTTACTAAGATAACATTGATTTCAAACCCTGATTTGAAAGACTATATAAGGGATAACTCTAGCAACTGGGAAACCTAATCCCCACACATTCTGTGTGATACTAGTTTGCTAAGATAGAGTCGATTCTCATTTAACCTTTGGTTTTCTTCTTATAAAACCAGGTTAACGACTTAAAGACTTCATTGGGATTGTGAAGCTAGACCGATACTACTTTTATCGTAGGTGTGTGATCTGATCTTGCATATTCTATCGTACGAGTACAATTGTAATAATTGGCTTGAGATTTATATCTCCGATAGGCAAGATATAAAAGTAATCACAAACACTTCGTCTCATCGTTTGTAATTCCTTAATAATCTTCTTCGTTGCGTCGATTAAGTTTATTGTGAGCTGGTTGATAAAACGAAGATGTTCTTCGGGAATATAAGTCTGGTTTTATTGATTGGTTCTTGTCCACCTAGATTTATCAAAAAACGGAACAAAACTCATAGGTTTATTCATGGGAGACGAATATATCTATCCTTGTAGACTTTTCTGTGTAAAACAGATTTGTTTATTAAAGTCTTCGACTTTGGGTCGTATCAACTCTTGGTTATGGGTGAGATCAGCTAAGGGAATCAAGTGTGCACATCATAGGTGTAGGAGCATAACTATACCTTGGTTCAGTGTGAGATTGGTTGGGGTTCAACTACAGTCCATAGAGGCTTAATACAGTGTATTTTTTATCTGGACTAGGTCCCGGGGTTTTTCTGCATTTGCGGTTTCCTCGTTAAGAAAATTCTGGTGTCTGTGTTATTTATTTTCTGCATTATATTTTGTTATATAATTGAAATAATACAGGTTGTGTGTTGTTCAATCAATTAGAATATCCGACCTTATTGGTTGTTGATTTAAATTGATTGACACTTGGATATTGGTCTTTGGTACCATCCAAGTTATCTCTCTTTGATTAAGACTCGTAGATTGTATTTCCTTGAGTAAATCAAATTGAAGATCTTGATAAATCAGTCTCGATGATGACAAGAAAGTTTAGGGATCTTCTATTAAAGAGAAGTAAACGGTTCTCCAGAGATAAGCCTAAGGCATCAGTCAAACCTCATAATCGTGTTCCTATTAAAAATAGGGATATTGATGAAACTGATGATGAGGATATGCCTCAGTGCTTTAAGTGTAAAAGTTTTGGTCATTTTGAAAATGAGTGTCCAAATCGGAGAAAATACACTGGGAACAAAGGTCTTACCGCAACTCTTGATGAAATGTCTAACAATTATGACTCTAATGAAGACGAGAAATCAAGTGTTGCACTTCTTGGTGAAAATATTAATTTTGATAATTGTAGCAATACACATATCAATCTTGATATTCTTTCAGAAGAAAATCCAACAATTCTAGAAGAAAACGTTGACCCAATCTTTGGAAACACTGGTTATAATGTCTCAGGTCCCAATATGTGCTTAGATGCTTGCACATTCCAGAAGCCTGATTTTTATCCAAGTCTGACGTGCTCATATTGATCTTTAAAGGATCATGAACCCTCAAGGTGCTACAAGTTCAAACACCAACAAAGGCATGTCAACAAACTTCAACGAACAGCGCAAATCATCTAGCAAGAAATCTTAAACTTGCTCAGAAGACCGCTGAGGTATGTAAAATTTTATCTTCGTCTAAGAAGTTAGTTTCCAAGGATAAACTAAGACCATTAGAGAAGAAATTATTATCAAATAGTTTTGGTAGACAGGGGTCTGTGAAATCCTCCCAAGAGGAAATCGGTGGAAAAATTGTTATTCACCACAATGCAACTTGATTGTGTTATTTTCAAAAATCCTGTTTCATGTGCCTGATCAAAAGAGACAATGATTTTGTACCTCTCAGGCTTTAAGAAAAGTTTTTTCTTTCTTTTCTTAGGTTTGTTTTTTGTCTATCAAACAAAAGAAGGGTACTATCGGTAATTCTACTATTCATAAGGATAAGAGTTGATCGTTTACGAACCTGTTTTAAGGTTTCGAACCCTACATTCATTTTTCTTCTCTAAAACCTCTTTTTATATCAAGACTACTTGTTGAGTTAATTTTGAATTCCTCTCACAAATCCATACGTTCATGGATGCTCCAAGAATGATGTCTTCGGATAGAAAGGACGGTAATATGATTGATAAGCCATCAATCATGGAGGAAAAAGAACAATCTCCATTGCCTCCTACATTGAAAAAGAAAAGAATGAATGTAAGGAAGCCAAGAGCCGTTCCTTAAAATTCTCAGAAGTTTTCTGATGTTCTTGAAGTGATGAAGGACTTGCGTAAGGAGATTCAACAAATAAAGGCTTTTGTGTATAAGACTCTTGAGATTCAGAAGGCCCTGGTTCGACAACAACAACCAAGAAGGTTTATTGATATAAACTCCTACATTAATGAACCTTATGTTCCAATGGCTGTTAACGACAAGGAGTTCGGGGACGATAAAGAATTCTTCAAAGGTCTTATTGCCTAGTAAATCTTCTTTTTGTCTTATTTAGAAGAATAAATAGTGTTTTGGAATAGCCATTATTGTGATTACACATAGCTATATCCAAAGTTTTCATCTTCTTGTTTTTAGATTTATTGGTTTAAATTCTAAACTTGTTTTGAAGATGATTTTTGCAGTATTATTCTTTTGATTTTATATATTGCAATATTGTTATGGGATATGTGTGTTTACGTCCGTGAACTCGATTGTCCCATATTTTGTCAAAAGTAAAGTCGTCCGTGAATTGATATGAAAATATTGATAAAAGAATGAATAGACTTTTGACAAAACACAAAAGTTAAGCCTATATGGTCAATTATTGATGTAAGATAGGTTAAAATCTTTTATGATTCAAGGATTATGTCTATTTGTATGTCATTGTGAAAATGGTGATAGAAACATAGAATGAATCCTTGCTTATTCCACGATATAAGATCGATTCTCCGATCCACAATTTTTGTGTAAATACTGTGTTGTTCCATGAAATGTCTTATGTTGAGCACTAAAACAACAAAAGTTGATTGCTTTGTGATTAGATTAGTTGTTGTTCCGTAAGGTACCTTATGTTGAACATGTTAAACTAAACTAATCATCTTGTGTGATTATTTAGTTAGCACTCCATAAGTTTTCTTATGTTTGAGCATTTCTTTGACTGGGTTGGTTATTCACGATTAACTTAGTCATTGCTCCATAGATTTATCTTATGTCGAGTGTGACCAATTAAATTGATTACTTTTGTTATTAATTTGGTTTAGTATGACAATTATATTTTGTGCGAGTTTTCTTGTGATTAATCTAATTGATTTATGTCTCCATAAGTTTACTAGTGTCGAGCATATTTAGTCAAATTAATCTTGGTTCGCTTTGGTTAATATGATTGAATATTTCTTTTTGGATTTCAAATTCATACTTGTATGTGATTTGTTGAGTCTAAAGAAATACCTCTTTTCTTTTTGAAATTAAGGTCGCTCTTGTTGTTCCCTTGGGAATGACATTTTATGGGGGAGAGCTCTTTTGAACTTGCGCGTAATTTCCAAATCTATGTGGGGAGTGCGGATGTGGAATATTATAGGGGTTATCTTGTATCTTTATAAACTCCTTGATGAATGCATTTAGCTTAGGATTTATGATTGCATATATACAAGATGATATACATTTACCTTTGGTCATGAAATGTCTTTTACGGAAATTTCATTAGGATCCCGTCCTTGTAACTTTTCCAATTTTATGGACAAAAGGGGGGAGAATTAATATGTAGTTCACACTACAAATACATATGATTTTCGGATCATTATGTAAGGGGGACTGGTTTCCATGTGAGATGGAGTATTGACTGAGGGGGAGTTTAGTATCACCATAGTATTGTTATTAAAGTTGTGATGCAATTGGACTTTGACGCTGTGTAATGATATTATGACACTGTGTAACAATGATTGAGAACCATTGCTTTTCTCATTTTTATAGCTACAGATTTTCAACAATGATGATGCTAAACTTACAACCTTTGGGATCATTGGATTACTTGGAAGTGACAAACATTTCGAATATTGTTGAAGATTAGACGACATGTAGAATAGGAGCTACAAAGTTTATTTTTATATATTTTGTATTCCATATGTATTAATAGTTTTGCCATTAAAATTGACAAAGAGGGATATTGTTAGAGCATTGCTCGGTCGAACTCGCATGCGTTTCTATCTCAAACATGTTTGTCAATATTAGTGATCAAAACTATAAAGTCTTTGATTTCTAGTCTACTATAGCTAAGGTCTCGGACTAGGATAGAAAGTGTAGTTAAGCTCAAGAACTCCACGAAAATCGTCATACAAGACGAAGGAGTACTCAAGGAACCAGTGGATCTTCATCGACTAAAAGGTATGTGGAGACTTGAACTTATCTATCACTCAAAAGTCTATGTATTCTATCTCCTATCTTGAGAAAAAAGTCGTATTACTATATAGACAAAGAATATACACATACGTTATTTCGAGCTGAGTATATCTCGCTTATCTATTTATCAAAATATGTGTTGGTAAAGCTTTCGCTTTAGCCAAGTTCATCTTTACCTAGTGACGAAAATCATGTTATGTTTCAATCATTTTGGAAATTGCTCTGACGGAAAATAGTTTGTGAATAACAACTATATAATGCCCTCTGAGAATGTTTCAATGATTGAAATGAGAGTTTAGATAATATAACCATTGGAGGATATAAGCATTGTTGTGTAAACACATATATGTATAAGTCCTTATTGCTTGAACCGAAGTTTGCGAACTTTCTTGATCAAGTGAAACTGGAGCAGCACGTGAACTTCAGTCCGCGAACCCAGTCCGCGAACTGGCGAATCTCTCGAACCCGAGAATTTCTTCTGAAGTTTGTGAATTCCGTCCGGAACTTAAGTCCGCGAACTTGAGTAGGTTATGTCTAAAAACGATGTTTGTGAACTTATCTTAATAAACTAAGGAATTCTATTACAAATTGTGGCTTTATAGTTCTTGAATCGATTCAAGTGAATCACATCGTTTTTGCTTCAATTATGTCTTGTATAGTACATAAATATCTAAGCAATTAAACATCTGTCTAACTAGTTCATTTGAGTCATTTGGACTAGTTATGGTGAAGAAGAATATGGTTGATATGAAAGTTATCATTTGGCTAAACTTTTGGTTAACTAGTGTTGAACCAACTAATGTACAAGTTTGGGTACGGTTTTCCCAAGTCTACAAACGTGCAGTACATGTGTGTATAACAATCTATGTGTTCGATCTAACAGTTGATCTACAATCTATGCTTGTATCTAATCAGGTTACATCTAACAGTGAATATTGAATACTTTGTTACTAAGCTAACATTGATTGTAAACCCTGATTTGAAAGACTATATAAGGGAGAACTCTAGCAACTGGGAAACCTAATCCCCATACATTTTGTGTGATACTAGTTTGCTAAGCTAGAGTCGATTATCCTTTAACCTTTGGTTTTCTTCTTCTAAAACCAGGTTAACGACTTAAAGACTTCATTGGGATTGTGAAGCCAGACCGATACTACTTTTATCGTAGTTGTGTGATCTGATCTTTCATCTTCTATAGTACAAGTACAATTATAATAATTGGCTTGAGATTTCTCTCTCCGATAAGCAAGATATAAAATTAATCACAAACACTTTGTCTCATCGTTTGTGATTACTCAATAATCTTCTTCGATGCGTCGATTAAGTTTATTGTGAGTTGATTGATAAAACAGAGATGTTCTTCGGGAATATAAGTCTGGTTTTATTGATTGGTTCTTGTTCACCTTGATTTATCAAAATACAGAACAAAACACATAGGTTTATTCGTGGGAGACGAATTTATCTATCATTGTAGACTTTTATTTATGAGACATATTTGTTTATTAAAGTCTTCGACTTTGGGTCGTAGCAAATCTTGGTTGTGGGTGAGATCATCTAAGGGAATCAAGTGGGAAGTATCCTGCTGGGATCTGAGGCGTAGGAGCATAATTGTTCTTTGGTTCAGTGTGAGATTAGTTGGGGTTCAACTACAATCCAGACCGAAGTAAGCTTGGAGTAGGCTAGTGTTTGTAGCGGCTTAATACAGTGTATGTTTAATCTGGACTAGGTACCGAGGTTTTTCTGCATTTACGGTTTCCTCGTTAACAAAATTCCGGTGTTTGTGTTATTCCTTTTCAGTATTATATTTTGTTATATAATTAAAATAATACAGGTTGTGCGTTGTTCAATCAATTAGAATATCCGACCTTATTGGTTGTTGATTTAAATTGATTGATACTTGGATATTGGTCTTTGGTACCATCCAAGTTATCTCTCTTTGATTAAGACTCGCAGATTGTATTTTCTTGAGTAAATCAAATTGAGAGATTGAGATAATAACTCCTTGAGATATTTTTATCTAGATTGAGTCTGACTGTCTAGTTGATTTTCTAGAAAAGTAACTCGGAGTTGTCCATGCATATTGCTAATCAGAATATTGGGTGAGGTTGTTAGACCCCCGTATTTTCACTTCCAAATCCCAGTAGAAATTCTTGGACCTATACCTTACGCAAGTATGCGTACCGGTATGTCTACTTGGTACATGGAATTTCACAACATCAAGTACGCATAAGGGTATGCATATACTTACTAATATCAAGAATAATCTAATTAAACTCAATATTTTATAAGTTTATGGAACTAAGAAATCAATATAATAAAAGATGTAACCGAGGATGTGAAAGTGTGAGGGATCTGGGAAACCATTATAGGTAAATTATTGTATTAAATCACAAAGGGTATTGACAAAAAAGAAATTTGAATTAACAATTGTCGAAAAGATTATCAAAAATATCGTTTGTTCTCACCTTAAATTAGAATTCCAAAACACTAATTATACATGGCATAAATAGTCAAGAGATATTCATAAATCGATTATTTCTAAGGTTCAATGAGTCCTTCTAATAATATAACTATGAACTTAATTTGAAGACAAGAATCATGAAACTTACTGAAGAATGTGAGGTGAATCATAGATAGAGAAACAAAACCATAATCATTAATCTCATATTATAGAAAACCCTTGTTTCACAAAAATAAATAAATCAAACTACAAGTTCATCTTGTCACCCTAACATGGATTAGACGGACATGGCTTTCTCAATATCCATCAATAAATAAAAAGACAATAGCGAATCAAAAACAAAATTGAAGAAATGGAACTGCAAACCCTAGTCTTCCCCTCCAGTTATGGTAGCGTAGCCATACCCTTATTTTCTTTTTTATGTTCCTTTTTACTGAACAATTTTTTGGGCACTAGTGTTCCTGTATTTCTGTATCTCACATATCTACGGTTTGCAAACTGAGTTCGCCAACCTACCCTAATTAGAAATTATAGTAAGTTCATACTTCTCGCTTATGATGTTTGAAACATTCCCAAGTGTTATATTCATTTGCGTGGGAAATTTTCAATTGATCCACAAATGAATTCATAAAACTTAGATTGTTAAGGACTTTTGAACATCTAATCGCTAAATCATTAGAGATTTTTCACAAGACAAGCTGACACAAAACATCTTCTTTATGAATCTATTATACTTCATATAACATAGTCTCAATAAATAGAATGATGATGTAGTGAGTAAAATAGAATGGTTCAGTCTTCACATACCTGATACAGAAGTCTTCCAAATGTCTTCGTCGATCTTCATTCTTCAAGGGTAATCTCTGATACTCATCTACCATTCTAACCTATCCAACACTTGACTTAGTATAATAGAATCATGATATAGTTTTGATCAACTAACATTAAAAACAAGCTTGATATAGCAAAACTTATGGGTTCAACCGAATAATGCTCTTAATTCATTTTATCATATCTTTTATTAATACATTGTTTACATGGAAAACTACTAGCATCAAAATCTATCTCGAGTGTCTCACATATAAAAAAATTTAACTAGAACTATTCCGTATTCTTTCCTTCTACAGTTTACTTCTTGCAGAAGCATAAAAATTACCTAGTTGAACGTAGTCAAGGACATAACAAAGTTTTAGGGGGCTCTAGGTAAAGTTACTAAAATGGGATCCTCATAAACAAAATCATAACTACTAATCCATTAATTAATGTACAAGAATGATTATAGTCAATAATAAACTACAAGCGTTGTCGATAAATACTCGAGATAGATTTTTCGTCTATTAATAAACAACAAATGAGAAATGTGTATTACATATATAGTTGAGTATGTAATATGATATATTTACATATCTCTTAGTTTGATGTTGTATAAGAATGATTATAGTCAATAATAAACTACAAGCGTTGTCGATAAATACTCGAGATAGATTTTTCGTCTGATAATAAACAACAAATCAGTAATGTGTATTACCTATATAGTTGAGTATGCAAAATATGATATATTTAAATCTCTCTTAGTTTGATGTTGTATTAATATATGTGATATTTGTGATATACACAAACAAATAAAATAAAATTGATACAAACTGCATTCCGAAGAATTTATTATATATATTTTTTAGTTCAATGAAATGTATAATATTTAGTTCACCTGTTTAAATATTGGAGTTTGGACAACCTCATGCTATATGTTAATTTGGATAGTGTATCTTGTGTATGATTAAGAATTTGGTTTTGTGACAGTTGATAATATGGGTTATACAATGAGTAAACTAGACACATGAAAAAAAGCTTCAGGCAGTAAGAAACATGAATAGAAGTTTAATTACTTGGATGGTAATGAGTTTGCTCATCTTAAGAAGATGAGAACAGAACCAAATGAACGTCTTTGTAAGGTTGTCCCGGGAAAGCGTGATTTACCTGTTTCGATGGTTAAGCTGTTGGCTGGGCGAGAACGTAAAGGGAAATTTTCTTCGGCGGATCGTTCTCATCTTCTGAGCAGATATTTGCCCGTTAGTGGACCTTATATAATTGATAGGATGCATATCCGATCTTATGTTTCTCAGTTTTCGGCTGATGGTTCCCTGTTTGTTGCTTGGTTTCAGGTATTGGATTGCTTTCTTCAAGTTTACTTTGTATATCTCTTACATAGAAATATATAACCAGTTGAATTTGAAAAGTTGTAGTCTTTATAGAAATTGACTAATTAGTTAACTTGTAATAGGGAAGCCACGTTCGAATATACAATGTTAAAAATGGGTGGAATGTTCATAAGGATATTCACACTAGAAGATTGCATGGGACTACTGATACATCCCTGTCACTGGATCAACAGTATCTTGTAAGTTCCTATCAGTATTTAGTTTGTTTTCCATATCATTGTTGTAGTATCATTTATTTATTTGTTACTTTGGTTGCATCTTTATGCCAGTCTATCACCGATAGTCCATATCGTTGATACCAGATCTGGTGATGTACAAGTGATTCAAC
The DNA here is from genome assembly GCA_023529315.1 of Papaver bracteatum. NCBI lineage: Eukaryota > Viridiplantae > Streptophyta > Magnoliopsida > Ranunculales > Papaveraceae > Papaver > Papaver bracteatum. Next base: position 124,383 of record JAJJWX010002187.1, read on the forward strand.
TAACATCAATTATTTGTTCATTTATTAAAAAAATTGCCAGATAATATTTTTTTTATTGATAACCAAAATGAGTTACAAGAATACAAAAATGAAGATCAAAGTGATCCAAATACTAATAGTATAGGCTTTTGTCTTTCTACATTTTATTCCAAATTTTTTAGAACCTAGATATCATAAGTTATTAACATTACACCTAGATACTTATCTGGAAAAGTTGAAAGAGGCATGTTGCATTCTGCTGCTAATTGAGATTTTCTCAATTCACTTGTCCCTCCAATGAAGCATTTGCTTTTTGTAAGACTAACAACTTGACCATAAGAAGTTTGATAATCTTTTAAAATTCTTAAGAATTTTCTCACATTTCTTTTTTGTCCATTGCAAAATAGGAATATATCATCAACAAAGAATATGTGATAAGGTTGCACACCATTTCTTGAAACCATTGGGTGAAGTTGGCCATTATGAACAATTTTAGAGAGTATTCTGCTCAATAAATCTTCTGCTATTACAAACAAGAGTGGTGATAAGGGGTCACCTTGCCTCAATCCTCTCCCTACTTGAAAGTAGCCAATAGGTCCTCCATTTAGTAGTATTGATATTCTGGATGATTTTAATAGTATGTGAAGCCATTTGATTACTTGCTCAGAGAATCCAAAAAAATTCATGACTTGAAATAAAAATTCAAAATGAAGGGAGTCATGAGCATGAGTTATATATAGCTTTAGACCCATGTTTCCACCTCTTCTTTTAACTTTAAGTTCATTCACCAATTCTGAGGCAAGTACAATTTGTTCCTGAATTTTTCTATCCATAATGAATTCACCTTGTTGAGGTGATACAATTTTTTGAACTATAGTGCCAAATATCGAAGTTATAATCTTTGTTATCACCTTGAAGCTAAAATTCATCATCCCAGTAGGTGTGAATTGACTTTCTCTTTTTAAGTTGTTTAATAGATTGTTATCCTTTATATTTTTATCTGACAAAAGAGAAGCTTGTAATACAGATTCTTCTGCTTGTTTCAATTATATATATATGATCTCATTCTGCATTCAACTTCATTCTTCTCTCTTCCTTTTAACGTGTCCATAGTTTACTTACTTTAGAAGATTAGCGATTAGCCTCGTAGTTCATTTCTTATAGCTGTCATGAAAATCACAATGTTTATTTTGAAAGGGTCGGGTTTATCTTTCCAAATAATGTTTCACATGGAAGCTCCTCTTATTGCAGGATATTCAGGAAGGTCTAGATTTCTCTGCTAACGATGACGGAGGACTCTTTTAGGATATTCTCTGTCAAATTCTCCACTGATGGACGAGAATTAGTAGCTGGAAGTAGTGATGGTTCGATATACGTTTATGACCTTGAAAGGAAAAAACTTTCACGGAAAATTGAAGCACACATGGTGTGATAAACTACATTGTTTCCTGTTGAATCGAATCCTCTTTAGTACAAGTCCTTTAAATATATATTTACTTCGATTTGTATGTGTCGAATTGCAGAAAACTTCTTGTAAGTGCTTGATGAGCGTTTTCTCTATGGCTAACCTGTGAAAGGCCAGTGTAAATTTACTAAAATCTTTTTTATGTTGTAACAGTCTGATGTTAACATAGTATGTTTTGTTGATGAATCTGGTCGTCTCATATACTCCGGGAGTGATGATAATATCTGCAAGGTAACTTTTAGATTTCTCATACATATTTTGTGCTCCACGAAACGTAACCAAGTTCGTTACCGTCAGCAATTATTATACGCTTGAGTCCTAGTATTTTTACAAACTTGATACCAACTTTTAATTGGGTTTCTTATTTAGTTTAGAGATTTAAATTAAAATCAAAATCTCTACAAGTCTGAGAATCGAATCACTTTATCTCTCACACTTTAGTGAATTAAATTGAACTAGCATGGGTTCCTACCTCCTATAGTTTTCTTCTTGTATAAGCAAAAATATTACCTAATCGAACCTAGTCAGTGCCATGAAAAAGTTTCAAGGGGCTCTGGGAAAAGTTACTGAAACGGAATCCTCATACAAACAAAGTTATGAAAACTAATCCATTAATTAAAAGTACAAGAGTAATTATAGTCCATAATAAACTGCAAGCATTGTCGATAAATCCAGGAAATAAAATTTTTGTTTGATGTTATAAAAGACAAGATAGATTAAGAAACAACACATCGGTAATGTGTATTATTTTGTTGATAATGCATGTAATGTAATATTATTAATTATATATTATCTTAGTTTAGATTATATTATATTATAGCTTAAATTACACTTACAAAATATATATGATATTTGTGATTTATGTGATATACACAAACAAATGAAATAAAATCGATACAAAATGCATTATGAAGACTTTATTCTATTTTTTATTAGTCCACTGACATGTATAACATTAAGTTCATCCGTTGAAACACTAGAGTTTGGACAACCTCATCTTCTCCAAATATCTTTTAGAACTTTAATTATTAATCTTTATTAACCATTTGATTACTAGTGTCCTTGCTTCTAATCATATTTTTAATGAATTAAGTATGTTTTGGTATGTTTAGTTGAATAAATTAGTTTTTTTTATATGTTAAATTTATCAGGTATGTTTCATTTTATATGATAAGTTATCTGTAATAATTGTTTCTCGATAGCACTACCTTAAGCCGTTTATAATTGTGAATGATCTTCTTACGCTTTTTGGTTCTTCTAATTGAGTCCTTTATCAAGGGAAATTGCATCTTAAAGTTGAGGTTTCAAATATTATATTTTGAGTTTCAGTTATACATGGGTATATTTATTCTAGCTTGTTTGCTCGCTAGACTTTTTTGTGCGGTTACATTATATGCAATTATTGTTAGACCACCGATCGGTCGAACTCACAAGTGTTGATATCTCATGATTGTTGTAAAATTTAGTCGATCAAAACTATATCTTAATTTCTAGTCTACAATTAGTTAGGGCTCATACTAGGATAGAAGTGTGTAGTTGAGTATCGGGCATCACTGCGTTCTAGCTTTATAAGGCGAAGATCAAACTAAGATTTTGGAGAAATTCTTCAACAAAAGGTAAGTGAAGATTGAACTACTTATTTCTCAAGTTTTAACCTTTCTATCTATGAGACTATGTCGCATGACTAATTAGAATACTACATGCACAACAAGAATTTCGAGTCAAGTTTATCTTGTTAATTATTCTCGAAATATATATGACTAAGCTTAAAAACATATGTTCATACTTGATGAATTTTTTTAAGATCAATTTATTGTTTATGAACTAGATAGTGATTCAATAATATCGTTCGAAAATAGCTTGGAATAGTGATATGTGTCATTGATGTTATTTGGGAATGTTTCGAACTAATTAAGAAAAAAAGTAGTGCTACTGTAAATATGAATACAAGACAATATGCATACCAGTTTACATAATCACACAACTGTTATAGGTCTGGAGACACAATACACGTACCGGCGTAGATATTGTTCCGCATCGACTTTTTGGTATGCGTACTCGGTATCCATAACATAAAAAGTCTGTTGACTTGTGAACCAGGAAGTTACGCCTACCTAGTATATAAACCGGAAAAGATCTGTGGATTATTGAACCGGTTTTTGTCTTAAGGTTATACATATCCCGTACATGTATCTTTAAGGAAATAATCACGAACTGGAAGTAAGTACACGTGCATGGTATGCATACTTACCCTGTCGAATAGTTTCAGATGCATTATAATTATTTTTGTGAGACAATCAACATTTGAATAACTCTCTAAAAACACTATCTAGAAATTTGTTATCATATTATACCTTATGGTTGTGACTCAAGATCAAGACTTAAAGTGTTATATGAAAATGATTAAGCTTATAGTTCGTGTGACTAGTTTCGGCTAACCTTTCGTGAACAAGTCTTTGTACATAGTTGGGTTACTGTTTATCCTAATCATAGTGTATATTTAGTTATGTTAATCTCAAATCAAAAATTCATCTAACAGAGGATATTGATTGCTTTGATCTTAAATTAAACATGAAGCAACCTTTTATTTGAAAGTCTATATAAGTAGAATCTTAAGCAACCGGGGCCTTTGAATCCATGATTCTTTTATTTTGTGACATAGTTGTAAACTAGAGTCTTCCTCTCCTTAAAACCTTTCTAGGATTTAGCTACTAAAAAAACTTCACTTCGGGATTCGTGAATCTAGCTCCAACTATATTTATCTTGATAGTTTGCATGTGTATCCAGATCTTGTTACTGATTGTTGAGTCTCACTCTGATCAAAATAAGATAGACAGAAATCACAAAGTTTCTTTGTCTCTCAGACTTAGTGATTCCACAATTTTTTACTTGTGAGGTGAATAAAATCTAGGATGCTCTTGGAGTTATAAGTTCCGGATTTTGAGGTTTTCTAGACTTTGTCTATTTCAATCGATTTCCTATCTCACCTTGATCTTTTATCAAAAAAAAAATAACATATAAGCTTATCTGTGGGAGGAAGATTGGTTTAAATTCTTCAATTGAGTTGAAGCAACTCTTAGGATGTAAAGGACATCATCTAAGGAAATCAATTGCGTAAAATCTTGTTGGGATTCAAGAGGCGTAAGAGCGCAACTGAAACTGAATTTGTGTGAGTGTTTAATTCGGTCGCAGATACATTCTAATCTGAAGTATTGATAGTATGATAGAGTCTGTAGAGGCTTAATACGTACATCTTGGTGTTTAAATCTGGACTAGGTCCCATAGTTTTTCTGCATTTGTGGTTTCCTCGTTAACAAAATTTCTGGTGTCTGTGTTATTTTTTTACCGTACTATATTGTTAATCTTTATAATTGAAATATCACATGTTGTAAATGAATAAACCAAAGTATATATGTCCATCATAATTGATTGGATACGACTTAGTTGATTCTTAAAGATTTATATTTGGTATCATCTAAGTACTCTCACAAATAATCAGGTTCACAGACTAGTCTCTGTTTACATTTTGATTGTGAGAGAAAGAGATATAAACTCTGAATATTATTTCTGATTGATATTCATTAAGTCGTAATTCACAGAATTGTATTTAGGTTTAGTCCGTACTGGTTTCCTAAGAAAAAGTTGGTAGCGTATTTTGGTACCCCACATTTTAAATTGGTATCAAAGCATGCAAACACGTGAAATACCTAACAAGTCAATGTTTGAAGCAATCTGACTATATGGATATGAGTGAAATCTGATAAATTTAGTGTCATCCTTTGATGACACAAATCACTTAAGGTGGAAATTTCTACGAGATACTTTCTACAATCCCATAACTTTCATACATGGAAACATTTTGTAATTGGATACGATCCTCAGACAGTTGTTAGAGACGGAAACACTATTGTGAAGGGTTTAGTAGAATATAGTAAAACCGAGATAAGTGATACAAAGCATAATTATAACGGGTTGAATGCTATTATTCATGCCTTAAGATGAGATCTTCAGCACCATGTGATTTCTTGCGCTAGGTTAAAGATGCTTGGGATATCTTAGAAATCGTATTCGAACGAGATACCTCAAAAAAAGAAGCTAGGCTTCAAAACCTAAATTCTGACTGAGAAGATCCTCATATGTCTCATGAAGATTCGTTTGATGAGTTTAATCACAAAGTGTCTGAAATTTTTAATGCATGTTATCTGTTATGGAAGATCTTTCCTGAAAATAACATTGTGATAAAAATTCTCCGATCTTTACAAGAAAGATACGATTCTGAGAAACATGTCATCATGTAAGGAAATAACCTTGAAACTCTTTCCAAAAATAATCTAGTTGAAAAGCTAAATATCTTTGATACTGAACTATAATCCAAAGTCTTCGTAAAGGATATTGCGTTCAAGGAACTGAAAAAAAAAAATGAAATACTTAACAAAAGTAAAAGTGTCGAGAACTTTGTGAACAATCTTGTTAATCCTGAATTTCATATGAAGATCTTGATAACTCAGTTTCATTGATCACAAGATAGTTTAGAGAACTTCTTAGGAAGAGAAATAAACGATTCACTAGAGAAAAGCCTCATACGTCATCTAAGCCACATAATCGTATTCCTGCAAAAAGCAGCGATTCCAACAACAATGACGATAAGGATATGCCACAGTGATTCAAGTGTAAAGGGTTCTGTCACTATTTGAATGAGTTTCCAAATCGAAAGAAATACACTAAGAACAAGAGTTTTTCTACAACGCTTGATGAAATACCTGATCATTATGATTCAAAAGAGGATGATGGATCAAGTGTAACACTCTTGGTAGGAATTATCAATTTTGATGAATGTAGTAATACTCATATCAATCTTGATAATTTTATTGATGATTTTTCATCAAAATTAGTGGAGGATGTTATGGATTTTTCTTATCCTAATAAATTTTTTGTTAATATCTCAGGTACCTCTTGCTTAGTGGCTAACGCCTTCCATTGATCAATCTCCAAACCGACATGTACTTATTGTACCATTGAGGGTCACGTACTCACACACTATTTCAAGTACAAACACAAGCATTTTAACAAACTGAAACAAAGGGCTAGTCATTTAGAAAACGTGCATAAACTTGTTCAAAATTACAATCCTGATGTACGTAAAGTTAACTGTTCTTCTCCTAAAAGATTGAATATTTCAAGGGAAAATATAAAATCTCAAATGAAGAGAACATCCCGGTCTAAACGTTACGTAGAGAAGGGTGTAATGACCCATCCCTCCACCGATACTGTCCGCACTTAGCCACTGCGGTGATCTGGCAGTGGGGTTTTTAACGGGCATCGCTATGGTAATCCAGCAGAAACTTCCCGAGAGGTCACCCATCCAGTGACTACTCCCGGCCGCTTAACTGAGAATGTTTTCCCACAACTCAGTCAAGTGTACCCATCAGGCCTCGGTGATAAAAAAGGACAAATCATTACTTATATTCCATTCGGCCAACCACTGCCGAATATCGGGATATTACAAAGAGTATTAAAAGTTCCGCGAAGGAATCTAGTGGTAACCATCCTATATCTCATCTCAACACAACTAAGTTATGTTGAAAAAAGTGCATCTTGTCTTATGTGCCCTTAAAAGAGATAAGAATCTTTCACATTATGGATTTGGATCAAACTTGAATATTGTTACTTGGATATCCATCTTTTCGTGTTCCTTGATATAATAGAACTACTTGTGTTGCATTGTCATATTTTAAGAGAATAACAATATTTTGTTGTTAATCCTTGCTGCATCGAAGTGGTACATGATAATTTTATCTGGTCATAAATTGGTTGTATAACTGATTCTATGTAAATTTATTCTCGTAGCATCATTTTTTTAATGAAATAATAATGCTACTACTACAAGTCTGTGGGTATCGACATTTCGATATAAATGCGAACGACATAAATCAACCAAGGTTTTGTTCATTTCAACCGAGGTGTTTATCTTAATCTACGCCTCAAGTAATGGTATTGAAAAGGCTGATCTATGTAGAAACCTAAGAAGGATAATAGTTAAATTTTACTTTTTTAGGTTTTTTGTATCTCTAGTATGTGAACTATATTGTTCTGAATCCCTGCATGGTAAATATCTTCTTTATTAAGACTCATATATCTTTCATAAGAAGTTTTTCTTATTTGAAAAATATATTTGTGTTTTCACAAATCCATTTAATTCTTATGAATTATGTAGACTCCAAGCATAACATATTCTCATGAAATCTATGCTCCTATGGTTGTTGATGTTCACACAACTAGAAAGGAACAAGAGATATCTTATCCTTATGATTCATCTCTTAAAAGGAAAAGGAAGAACATGAAGAAAACTCAAGCCGACCGCTCCAATCAGGAAAGGTTTGCAAATATTCTCGAAGAACTTAAGGAAACCAAGATGGAGGTGTAGTGACCGAAAGATATTCTTCAAAAATCACTTGATCTACCAGAAGCACTTGTAAGAAAAAAACTAAACCGGTATGTAAGAGTTAACTCTCTTATTCATGAACCGTATGTTCTGATGCCTGTTGTTGATAACGAGTTTGGATATGACAAATAATTCCTCAAGGATTTCAAGTACTAGGAAACTTCTTAGGAGAACTTATTCATGTGTTCGAGAAGGATAACTTGTAACACCCCAAGTTCCGGAACAAGGTCAAACCCGTATTGAGATTCGAACTCGAAGCGTTACGGGTCGGAAATAGACTTATGCATATTTTGTTTCCCTGATAATTTACTTTGACACAAACATAGTTGAAACTTGAAGCATATAAATCCACTAATTATCTTTAACAACATTTTCTACCAAACATATTATTTCAAACTACATTTTAAGCAATACAATAAAACAATTCAATCACTAAGCTACTCATTCCTAGATTTGGTTGCGCCACTCTGATAAATATGCAAGAATGTCAATTGGGGTGAGATGACAACTCAATGAATGTACCCCCATTCTCTAAATATGCGGAAACAAAATCATTTCGTCAAGGAATAACATATAATAAGAAATATAGCGCAACTTTAACGAATATATTCAACCAACACCATTACCTCACAAATATTATTTTCACTAAATCATCTAATTCATTTGTTCAACCGTGAATTCAAAATACCACTATTGTTTCTAACAAATTATCATATTAAGATTTCAAATTAGACTTCACAATAATACATCAACAAATCATCCAATTTATTTGTTCAATCATGAGTTCACAATAATATTATTGCCAATAAATCATCCATTTAGGATTGGGTACATTATTTATATGTCCCTACTTTTGACACCCAATAAATATGTCCTTATACAAAAATAAATATGTCCCTACTTTTTTATAACCTTATCCATTTAATATTAGATTACCTTAATACCCTCACCTATATAATATTTTTTTTTATTTCAAAATACAAAAAATTTCTTCCTCTACCACTTCACCACCGCCACCACCACCACCAACATTCACCTACCATTCCATCACCACCACCGTTACTAACCGCCACCACCACCAATATTCCACCACCACTCCTTCAATGCCACAATTACACCACCACTATTCCTCCTCCACCACTAGTCTGTTGCCGCCACCACCACAAGTTCGTCGCCGCCGCCACCACCATCACCGCCGCCGCCACCACCACCGTCACCGCCACCACCACCACCACCGTCACTTTCGCCTCCGCCACCACTATCACCGCCGCCACTTCCGATTCAAATATTTTTGTATCAACAACAATAGTTGATCCAAAATAAAATAGAACCAACAGTAGAAGTTTATCTAGTTTATCCAAGAAAAAATGATCAACAGTAGAAGTTGATCCAATTTTAGTGGATCAACAATGGAAGTTGATCCATGTAAAATTGGATCAATAATGATAGTTGATCCATGTAAAATGGAGTGAACTTGGCGTAAGTCGAACACACATCATCTGACATGGAGTCAGTCATGCTACCATTGCACCACAAGTTCAACACTGGAACAAATTTACATGATTTAAACTACAAAACATGAGTTCAAAGGATCAACAACAATAGTTGATCCCATATAGACGGATCAACAACCATAGTTGATCCAAAATATATGGATCAACAACCATAGTTGATCCAATATCACTGCCTGCTTCAACCCAGATAACCACTATATTTCATTACTTGTAGCTTCATAAACACCAACATCTCCAAGACCAGCTTCAAAACCAATCTCAGTTGAATCAACAATGGATGTTTATGCATTTCAGTTGGATCAACAGTGGATGTTTATCCATTGCAGTTGGATTAACAGTAGAAGTTTATCCATTGCAGTTGGATCAACAACCACAGTTGATCCGAAATATATGGATCAACAACCATAGTTGATCCAATATCATTGCCTGCTTCATCCCACATAAAAACCATATTTCATTCAACACAACTAGTTTTTAAGTGTCATGAAATGAAAAGTAAAGCCTACGTACCCCAATTTTTCCTGCCTCCGAGGATACCATGCAGAAGAAAAACATTTGGTATATCATGTTTTAATTTTTCCACATTGGAACTCCATTTAACATGCAACGTATCTTAGGTACATCACCTGTTTTAATCAAGTCAAAAGCAAAGACAGATTAATGCTTATATCACAGTACAAATCCATATCACTAACAATCACGGCTAGAATATCTTCAAATGTAGCTACTCAAGCACACTTTTTTATTTAACTCAAAGCCAGGTTGACATCATTCAAATTTATAAATTCCCCAAACACATATAAGGTTTACCACCTGCAATGGGTGTTTTCCCTTGTTGAAATGTAATTCATTGTTATTAATTATCAATATCAAAGATGATTAATAAATGAGAAATACTTTATAAAATCCCTTAACTAGTTGGAAAAAATCATCAATAACATATTGTACTCTAAAAATCATAAACTGAAAAAATATTTATTGTGCTAGAATGAGTATCATCACCAGAATTACTAGCAGACAAATCTTGTCGTTTAGGATGTCTCCTTTATAGTACACCACGCGTTCTTAATAGTCTCCAGGTTCATACTAAAAAGAATTGCAACCCCAACATATTGATTTCATTACCATCTCTACACAAAAATTCCAAGAAAAATTCACCAGAAAATCTAAAAATACCCAAAACATAACATTAATTTAGTTCACCACCACCACCAACTCTTCCACCACTACAACCACCAGGATCAGTTGTTTGTCTATCAACGAGATTAATTATTAAACTCCAATTAATAAAAAATGCAAATTTTAAAATCGAAAATTGCCTGAAATTGAGATCCAAAATCAGATCATCATCTCTTAAATCATTAACTAAATTAAGAAGAGGAACTTTTAGTTTTTGCATCCTATGAAGATTCAACGAAGACCTCTCATGTAATAAAAAATAATTTCAGGGCTCAGATCATACTAGTAACGATTCAATTTGAATCTTGATGTTAAATCAATTTTCACCGCAAAACACATGATTGATATGGGGAATCAAAATTGGGAATACAGTAAAAATGAAATTAAACAATTTTTTGAAAAAAACGAATCTAATAATAAGACAACCATACCTGAATCAATTATTAACATACTAGAAATGATCAAATCGGGATCTTAATAGCTAATAAATTTTCATCTAAACGGTAATCAAAGTTGAAAATGAAGTGATAATGAATTTAAGTCGTTAACATCGATCCAGCGGCGGCGGCAGAAGTGGTAGAAATGAATTTAAGTAGTTAACATGGATCCGTTGGCGGTGGCAGAAGTGGTAGCAGCGGCAGAGGTGGTGGTGGTGATGGCTGTAGAGAGAAACAACAATGTTTTAGATCTGATTTTAAAGAGATAGGTTATAACTCGACTATTATTCAGTAAGGACATTTATGGAATTAATGAGTAAAATTTGTTTCCTCTAAATTCGGGAGCATATAATTATTGTTGGTAGGGATATTTATGAAGGTCCAATAAAAGTAGGGACAATAATTCAATTTCCACTTTAGGATTCAACACACCAATTAACATCATCAATAATGTTTCCAACAACCCATCCTTTTAAGTTTCAAAACATGAGTTACATATCAATATTGTTACCATCAAACCATGAGTTTACAATACCAAAATAATTTTCAACGAGTCATTCATCAATGATTCAACACATTTATTCACATATTAGTATCGTCATAGAGAAACCATGAGTTCATAATACCAATAATACTTTTAATAATTCATCCAATTTGATTTCACAATTGATTTCATAACACCAATAATAATTTCAACAAATCTACCAATTTAGGTTTTAACAATTGAGTTCATGGTACGAATGTCCTTGGTTCGTAAACCCACCTATCGTTTATTGGTACGGACAACCTCCATCGATGGTCAGGAACAAAAGTTCCTATGGGGATCATACCCATCTGCTCTCGGGGTTCATTACCCATTTTATTCACGGTATGAAAACCTTGGTTCTTACATCCACCTATCTTTTACCGGCACGGACAGCCGCCATCGATGGTCGAGAAACACAAGTTCCCATGGGGATCATTACCCTTTTAACTCTCGGGGATCATTACCCGCCGTTAGCATGAAACTATATTCCATCTAATGGAAAAACATGAACTAATTTGATTTTGAAAATCGTTTTCATAAACAACATAAGAAAACGTGATTCTGTGATTCTGCAAACATGAACTAATTCCCAAGGGCGATTTTATGATTCTGTGATTCTGTAAATGTGATTTTTCTTTGTGATTCGGTGATTCTACGATTCTCCCGAACGTGATTCTCATTTCTAGGTGATTCGTTTTTTTTTATTTTGTGATTCTGTTTAACGAGATTCTGTCCTTGTGATTCGTTTCTACTTCTGTGATTCTCCTTTTGTGATTCGGTTAGTCCACCTTAATTTGTGTTTCAAGTATCGGGTTTCTGCTGTTGTGTTCGTCACCTTGGGGTTCCCTAGTATATAGAGTTTGCAACTGTGATTTCTTAAACAAAAAGTGTGTTACCTGATTAACGCACAGAAAGTGTTTGAAGAAAATACTGAATCACCTGAGCACCAGCACAGGGATTGCTTTCAGCTATATTTATGCTCATTTTTTCATGACAAGGGAAAGTCTACCTTCTTCATCCGTCCAAGACTCATCTTCTCCTTCAGCCGCTATTACTCCCTTGGATGACACAACTTTCCATTGTCCTTTTAGGATCTTTGATGGTTGTCGGGATGGGGTTAGGGGTAGAGGCTTCACTCGCAGTTCTCTAATTATCCATATTCATGATCGACATTTTGCTTCTGCTGAGAGCAGGGGTGTATGAAGATCACGTATTGGTAATGATGCAGATATTTATGATGCTTGGGAGGTTGGTCTAAGACACCTGCAGATGTGGTTGTGCAGTGATTGTATGCACCTTCATTCCTGGAGACGTACCTGTCGTGATCACAGTGATACTATTGCGGGTCCCCTAAATGGAAATAATGCCACATTCTTGATTCATGACATTGTGAAATCTTGCTTAGGTTCCCTGGACGCAGGCATTGCAGTCATCGATGAAGAAGCGAATGTTCTGACCTTGGAAGTTCTAGATGTAATTTTTAAGAAACAGTTCCCGACGACTGCCAGCATTCCTCCATCGTGTAGGCTTAACTTCTCCCGAACACTGAAAGCGACGTTAGACAAGATTCTGGATAAGCCTACTGATTTAACATCTTAGATCAAATTGTTGCTATTTCCCAGCTGCACTCTAACTCTATACACCCCCAAGAATACCAATGAAGGGAGATCTGGTAATAGAAGGATATTATAGGCTAATAGCATAAATCGGGCCTTGACTCTGTGGAGGGAGACAAATGGTTTCCTTAACTTAGCCCAGAAGTTGTTGGTTCCATCGGGGAAAGAGAGAAGACAAGCTACTCAAGGTGCTAAGAGGAAAAAAACCAATCTTCAAGCTTGTAAGAGAAAGCTTGCCTCAGGGCATTACGCAGCGTCCGTGCGTATTCTATCTTCTAGTGGTGTCGCAAATCCTACACCAGAAACATTACATGAACTGAGGCTTAAGCACCCTACGGCTGACCCACCTAGCATACCTTCAGAACCCATTAACGGGGCGGCTGTTTATGTTGATGCTAAGGCCGTATTAGGCACGATTAGGAGTTTCCCCAGAGGGACTTCTTGTGGGAGGGACGATGTGAGAGCCCAGCACTTGGCAGATGCTCTTAGTGGGGCGGCGACAGCTGTTGCTGACGACCTACTAGTTTCTATGGAAGGAGTCGTTAACTTATGGTTGGCAGGTAGGTGCCCATCTGTTCTGGGTGAGTTTGTGGCCAGTGCACCATTAACTCCATTGCTCAAGACAGGAGGGGGACTTAGGCCAATAGCAGTGGGCACTGTTTGGAGGAGGATGTATTAAAAGTTGGCGGCGTCCGCGGTGGGTAAGGAAATGGCCACCTACTTGGGTAATCATCAATTCGGAGTGGGTATCCTCGGCGGAGGAGAAGCAATTCTTCACTCGGCCAATAGGTTACTTGAGTTGAAAGGGCGATAGGGGAATATGACCATGTTGTTAGTTGATTTCACCAACGCCTTTAATTAAGTTGACAGGACCACTCTGATCAAGGAGGTGCGGAGCAAATTCCCAAGTATCGCGAGGTGGGTAGAGTTTTGTTATGCTAAGCCCGCAAGGCTTTATTATAACGAATTCAATTTATCTTCGGCATTGGGGGTTCAGTAAGGTGACCCTTTGGGACCTTTATTGTTTGCTCTAGCTTTACATCCGCTGGTATGTATGATTTCTTCGCAATGCAAGCTTGACCTACAAGCGTGGTATTTGGATGATGGAACTTTGGTAGGGGATACGCTGGAAGTGTCGAAGGCATTAAGCATTATTCAGTCAGAAGGCGGCGGCAGAGGGCTTCATCTTAACATCAAGAAAACTGAGATTTTTTGGCATGTTGTTGACCCTAGGAGTTTATCCGATAATGTGTTTCCCTCAGAAATCGGTAGTCCTTCTAGAGGGGTGAAACTATTGGGCGGCCCAGTTAGCCTAGATCTTAAGTTCAGAAGCGATCTAATCCAAGCTAGAGTGGACAAAACTATTTATCTAATGGACATAGTGAAGAAACTTCAAGATCCTCAATGCGAGCTTCTTCTGTTACGCAGCTGCGCTGGGGTGTCAAGATTATATTTTGCTATGAGGACTTCCAGCCCCTTGGCACTGCTTCAAGCTAAATCCTTATTTGATTAACGTTTGATGCTTTTTTTGAGACACATTGTCACAGGAGATGGTGCTGGCTTCGGACCCCTGCAACAATGTCTCTCCACCTTTCCAATGAAAGATGGTGGTCTCGGTGTATACACAATGGAAGATACTAGCCATTTTTGTTATATCGCATCCTGTTTTCATACTAGGTGCTTACAATAGACCATGTTAACTGTTTCCTATGATGATGTGCCTAGCAAGTGCTTCCAGCGAGCTTTGAATAATTTCCTAGAGGTATGTGGTTTGCCTTCTTCTACCTTCAACATAAATAATATTGCCCCACATCCAATGCGTTCTTTGGCAGTGTTATATTTTGATGTTGTGAAGAAGCATATTCCGTCACAGTTCTCTATGTCTAGTCGAGATTCAGTTTTATGGCAAAGCAACAGGGTGCCACATGCTTTGGATTTTCTTAAGGCGATTCCCATTAGTGGTTTAAATCAAAGTATAGGACCGCGGCAATTTAGGTCTGTGTTAAGTTATAGA
This sequence comes from Papaver bracteatum, assembly GCA_023529315.1. NCBI lineage: Eukaryota > Viridiplantae > Streptophyta > Magnoliopsida > Ranunculales > Papaveraceae > Papaver > Papaver bracteatum. The sequence continues at coordinate 139,555 of JAJJWX010002187.1, forward strand.
TTGGTCATACCTCTTTTTAGGGAAGATAGTACATGCTCAAGTTGAAAAAATAAGATGGATATTTTCGGAGATCATGCTTTGCATTGCGCTAATGATGTTGGAAACAAATTCCGCCATGACCTTGCAAGGGATGTATTTGGTGACATTTGTTACAAGGCAGGTGTACATGTGAGGAAGGAAGTAGAGATTGGTTTATTATCAGACAACGATACTCCCTTGAGACCGGCGGATATTCTTGTTCAAGGTTGGGAGAATGATCAGGATGTTTGTTTTGATGTTACTGTTGTTTCATCGTTCACTGGCGGGGGAGTTCCTACTTTTATACCCGGTCAAGCCATATCGAGAGCTACAACGCGTAAACGAAATAAATACCTAGATAAGTGTTCCACTCACGGGTATGGTTTTGTTGTTTTAGCCTTTACGACTTTAGGGGAGTTGGGCGAAGAAACTATCATTTTGTTGAAGAGGTTGAAGAATTGTATCACCAACCATGATGCTAATTATAAGATAGGCGGTACTCTTTTTTATAGAATAGGTTTAGCTATCCAAAAGGGTGTTGGTGCCCAGCTTGTTGCCAGGCTACCCACCAACTTAATGTAATCTGACCTTCAAAGGCTTTTTTTATATACATAAGCAACTATAGCTTAACAACATAAATTTCATTCAAGCATTTATGCAAACAAGTTAACTGCATCCATATAATATTATATGTTCCATGGTGATAATTTTATCTGATCATCTTCAAACTTCACAAGGACACACATGAATGAACAATTTACAACATATAAAAAATTCATAGTAAACCAACGGTTCAAACAAAAGATGTTGAATGTATAATGACAACCTAAAAACTGAGAAGATTAGATATTATTACCAAACAATTCACCATAAATTCATATTTATCTCAAATTAATCAAATCCAAAGAACAATGAAATATAAGATATTTATCTACAACTTTTTTTAATACCTAAAATTCTTTTAACATCATTAAGACGGTCTAAGAACATCAAAATTACAGCAAAATTAAACTATCCATAATTTAAGAAAACTATCACCTAAATATAAATAAACATTCAACGGTGAATTTATGGTATATTGTTCTCAAAATTTAACCATAGGTTCCTAATCATGTTATCTAACAATTTCAAAAGCCTGATCATAATTAGGAGATATACATTTGTGTGATTAAATTACTAAAACCAAACAATACAAAATCATACAAAATAAACGCCCAAAGAAAACACCAAAAGAGAAAAGGGTTTCACATTCTACCTTAATTCATTTGATCCTCTTGATTCTCCATGATTTTCTTCTCTAAATGAAACCTATCCCCATCTCCTTATTCTTCTCATATCCTTTTCTTTTTTAACCTCTAACTCTTTCTCCTAATTTTAATTATAATTACAAAACCTAAATTAATACAATATTAAAACTAGCACTAATATATAATTTTTTTTATTTTTGTTATCTTTTCATTTTCTCTTAATTTTATCTATTTACTAAAATAAATTAATTGACTCTATTTCCACCCATACCTTTCCTAGTTCAAGCAACCCACCTAGGCAAACGCCAAGGAACAAAAACCTAAATAACATGCTACGCGGTATAACCCGACCCGAAACAGTAAATAAAAAATATCGGGTATTACATAACTAGGGTTTGGTATAACAAAAATTGTGAGTACACAAATTATTTCCAACAATTTTCATCTTGCATGTTTTTAAAATTATTTATTTAAATTCTAGAGTTCTTAGAAGATGAACTTGTAGTATTTAATGTTTATTGGTTATATGTTTTGCAAAGGATTATGAGATACATGCGTCCTTTACTTTATGCGAATTGAACTATATTCTCAAAAATTAAATCTATTAAGTTTAATACTAATAATTGAACAAACTTTGTGAGACTTTTTTGCAGTATTGATCTACTCGTGGTCACACCCTTGTGTAGTTATTGCATTAAAAACTCCGTAATATTTTATATGTTGAGTCATGTCGATCAAATTGTCTTCTCGTTGAGATTCCATTTAAGTCGATGTTAAGGATACAAGTCCATGTGATTTTTTAATGTCCGAAAAAAATCCTTTTATTTATGAAAGTATAAGGTCACTCATGTTATTCTCCTGGTTATGACATCAAATGGAAGAGAGTTCTTAAATGAAATTGTACTTAATTGCTATATGTATGTGGGGTGTGTGGCTGTGGAATTTATAGGAGATGCTTGTATCTTAAATTACCTAAATGTGAAACAAAGTATTTTATACTATGTGATTTCGTTTAAATTAAAGTTGATATGTATTCCTTTAAGTATTGATTTATGTTTTGATTGAATTCATTACGAACCCATCATTTTCATACCTTTGCCAATTTTTGTTGATAGTTTCGCATTACATACATATAGTTTACGGATCATTATGTATGGGGGGGGGGGTGAATTAACATCTATAGGTTAATCCTATTATGCAAAAGATGTAAGTATTGACTAAGGTGGAGAAATATATCACCATAGTATTACTTCAAAGTTATGGTACTATTGAACTTTGGAGAAGATAATAATATTATGTTTTTGTATAATGATGATTGAGAATATTTATTTTCAAAGTTGTTATAGCTAAGGATCTTCAACATCAACGATGTTGAGTTGAACACGTTCCTTGAGTAGTTCCACCAGTTCAATTATCCACACACCTCTTTGGTCGGATGAAGTTCCACCAGTTCCTTGAGTAGTTCTTCGTCTTCGCAAGATAATCGCCATGGATTCTGGAGCTCTACTACACTAATCTATCATAACCGAGACTTAGATGTAACTAGTCTAAAAATCAAGACATATAGTTTTGACAACTAAACTTGACAAATATGCTTGAGATAGCAACGCATGCGAGTTCGACCGAGCAATGCTCTAACATCATGAATTCAGGAGTTTTTTGAAGCTTTATTTTTTAATCAATATGTATTTATAGTTTTGTCACTAAAATTGACAAAGGGGGAGATTGTTAGAGCATTTCTTGGTTGAACTCACAAGTGTTGATATCTCAAGCTTGTTTTCAAATTTAGTTGATCAAAACTATATCTTGATTTCTAGTCTACAATTAGCCAAGTATCGAACTTGGATAGAAAAGTGTAGTTGAGTATCATACATCACTGTGTTCTACGCAACTAGATAATCAAAATAATATTAGTTGGATCCCATCCGATCAAGGTTTGTGCAATCAAATATTCATAAGATATAAAAACCAATAAGAAATGTTCTTCGTCTTCTAATCTTCTTCAAAACCTGCAAAATAACACTTGAATCTCTTGTGATCAATCACATACAGAACGGAGTCTGTCAATAATGGATTATTACAAGATATCTTTAGATCTACAAAGAGTTCTAAAGATCTCTTCGATACTCTGATCTAGTTTGAGTGACCTTTATGCCAGAAGAGAAGGCTCTAAAGAATAATCAAACTAGGTGCAATCAAAGTTACAACAACCGTTAGTCAATCAAATCAATAATAGAAAACTAATACAACCATGCAATATCTAGTTTACGCACCAACGGTACTCGTAGAGCTTCTTGATCTCACAGAAGTCTTTAAACGAGCGGTCGTAAGAGATTTCGCTTAATTAGGGTACTTTCCGCTCCAATTAGACGGATCCACCAGAAACAACAAGAAATGAAGTTTGCATGGATATTAGAATAGTTTGTTAGAAATGAAAACTTTGGTATTTATAGACCAAGGTGGATTGGACATCAAGGAATTTCCAAAACAAAAGTATCTCAAAGATATGCAATGAATGAACAAATTCTATTTTCATAATTCCAATAAATATTGTTCAATATCTCCAGAAATCTCTCGTAGAAAATATCCAATTAGTAAATGTTCATTACTAATTTTTGTTCTCTAGAGCTATGCTTTAATTGCTGGTAATAAAGAATATAAAACTAAAAACCTTAATAAAAAAATTATTTTTATTTTGGCACATGATCACATTGAGTACCAAGAAATATCGTTGAACAATTAATGATAAGAGTTAACGCTCATGTTTAAAGTATGTTGACATATTAAAACAAATCCTTATTCACGAAAAAATGGATTTGTATCTTGGAATCGGTACTACCACTCTTCCAAACAAGTTTAGAATTGGTTCTACCAAAATTAAAAGACTACAATGTGATTGATCATACTAAGTCACAATGGTTAGTTGTGATCAGATATATCGAGTCACAAACATGGGTTGGATCGGTTATACCAATCACACAGATCAGTTCTAACAAAATATGGTCCCTACTTTTGATAGGCACGCATATTACCAGGATCGGCTACACCTCTCACAGGGATCGGTTACACCTCTCACTAGGACCGGTTCCATTTCCACATGGTATTTCTTGAGATCAGGCATACCTATCACAAGGATCGATCATACCTATACTCGATATCTGTCACACCAATTACTATAATCGGTTACACCTATTACAAGGATCGATCATACCATCACATGGTGATTACTTAGGATCAGTTGCACAATCCATAAGTCTAGGATTGTGATTGTCTTTCAACACCTCAACTTCTTCTTGTTCATTAATTGACGGACTATAAGAAGAATTTGAACACCTACCTACTACTTATTTCTTTGTTTGAGTTATTTTATAGCTATGTTTAGATAATATTTTTCACATATCAATATTTTCAAGGATGGAATCTTCACCATAACCGATACACATAATCATAACAAAAAATATAAGATTATGTCAATGTCATATAATATACGAAGTTCAAAAGATACACGTTATACTTCGTATCCTAATTCCTTAATACTATGATCATCTCTGTCTACTAGAGTTGTATATACACTATAAACAATATGTACAGCTTCGCATTTTATGTTTTCAATATAACACGACTTGAAAGATAAATTGGGAATTGAAACAGTTCAAGTCAATATTACCAACCTCAAGTGGAAGGATGATGTCGTCGTTGTGGTCATTACTTCTCCACATTCTTAAGGTCTTCGGAGTAATATTTGTATATCTCAACACTCATATACTTTCTAGTCTAACCTAAACGAAGTTGACTCTAGTAAATAATCAAGCAAATCTGATCAGTTAATGAAGATATGAGACTCAGTGAGTTTATATCCAGATCTAGAAAATCCTATTTTTTTTTGATAAAAAGAAAAAAGAAAAAAGATCCCTAATTTTAGAGTTCTAAAATCTCACGAAACGTAATATGGGAAGGATTTGGATGAGGGTCCTGGGGTCAAAATAATTTTTAACTGATGAATAAGACGAGGGTGTTTAAGATAGTATATATGATACATGTATTTTTTTCCACGTGTATATGAATACTGATGCAGTTAACTGATATTTGGATGGAAAAACTAACGACGGGAAGAAACACCAATTTTAATCTTTTTGAGGAGGAAACACAAATTAACAATCTTTAAAGGGGAGGAAACCCAATATAGCCCTTTTATAAAAAATAAAAAAACTCATGGACTTGGTGTAGGCATAAACATCGTTGAATCAGAGAGCAATCAATTAATATTACTCAAATAATGTTGAAGTAGGTATTGTCAAGTCACTTTTACAATCATTTTTTTTTATCATTTTAAACTTTTTAATGTACCATGGTTTTCCCTGCGATCATGCTTTTAAATTGTTGTCTTGGCCTTTTGGGAAACTGGGGTAATTTTGAGTCATATAGCGATCTTAAGACCCTTATCTTTGTTGGGCCTTCGTCAGTCTTTATATGGGATGTCCTAGCCGCGATGAAATTAGTAGGTTACTCTTTAATTAAGTTAAATTACTTAAATACCCTTCAATCTAAACTAAAATAATAAATAGCAAATCAGCTTTAAACTTAAATATTTTATCTTCTTCTTCAGCTTAAATTAAAATCAAAAATGAAAAATATTAATCATTAATATCATCACAATTAATCATTAATGATCCGTGAAAAATATTATCTAAGTATAGCTATAAAATGACTCAAACAAAGAAATAAGTAGTAGGTAGGTGTTCAAATTCTTCTTATTGTCTGTTAATTGATGAAAAAGAAGAAGCTGAGGTGTTGAAAGTGAAATTCAATAAAAAATTCATCTGAGTGAAGAACTGACTCCTGAAATGAGGATTAAAAGGTAATTTCTATAAACCTATTTCTTATTTAGTTGTTATTGATTGATATAATAGGTTATAATCATAGAAAATAACCTAGTCTTTTGCGATTACAGAGTGAAGTTCAGCTAATAATTGAGACGAATTATCATCCGAACTTCACTCTTTTTGTCACCACAAAGGTGTTTAAGAACAGTTCGGCTGATATGTTTATTCAATTATCAACCGAACCTAGTTTGATTTGTTTATTGAACTACATGTATGGATGATTAGATAATATGAAAATAGAGATGAACAAGTATTTTCTTGGAAAAAAAGAGTTCGGTTCAGCTAATAACTAGATTTTAGAAACAACCAAACAATACAATAAAGTAAAAATTATAATTTTTCTAGGTTCGGCTGATTCGAAAATCGATTCATTAGTCGAACCTTATGACTAATTTTCCAGGATTTCTATGTATTCAGCTGATTATATACATGGGTTATAAGCCGAACTTGTTATATAAATAGAAGTTCGGCCAACATGTATTATGTTTCGAATGAGGCGAACTGTTCATCTATGTGTCATACTTGTTAGGTCCGGCTAGTAACTATTAGCTAAACAATTCATCACAATAGTAGGTTTGGCTGATAAATATAAGCCAAACCTATAAAAAGGGTATTAAACATAATCTTGTTCGCCGAACTTGCATGTGAACTTTCAATTTTTTACTTTATTTTGGTACCATTACGCCTCAAAACGGAATTCCTTATCCGTGTAATTTGACCCACATTTGCTAATCTGCCAATGCATGAAAAATAACATAACAAGTGACTTGTATTACAAATTAGCACAATTCGTTTGAATTGATTAAATATTTATACGAGCGATCGTAAGAGATTTCGCCTAATTAGCGTATTTTCCTCTCCGATTAGACGGATACACCAGAAACAACAAGAAATGAAGTTTGCCTGGATATTAGAATAATTTGCTAGAAATAAAAACTTTGGTATTTATAAACCAAGGTTGAAACAAATGAGCACAATTCGAGATTTATAAAACCACCATTTACCCCATTGAATATCAGCCGTTCAAAATTAACGGTTGAAATTAAGATTGGTAGAAGGTGAGGTTTACTATCTCGAGTTGCGCTCATTTTTGGTAGGAACATAGAATCTTATAATTGGAACATATCATAAAAATATTAGACTTAAATTCATTATCATTTGGGTTTTGCGGAGAAAATGACGCAAATTTTGTCCGACCTTATCCATCTAAGTGTCCATGGATCCCCTCTAACATATATATAATTCATCACCGAACAAATTATTATTTTTTATTTTCCCGGACATTACAATATTTGCAAAGCTATTATTGTATAAATCTACTCAATAATATAAATCCAAAGAATAATCAATCTTATGGGTGTTTCACTAATTTATACCTTTTTCTTTCTAAAAATTAAGAAACTTAGACATAATCTGGTTTTTAAGCATACCTCCAAATTATCCACTAATACTAAGCATTATCCTTCACTTTTTCAAAGCTTTAATATTGAATCATCATAGAATTTTCCATTTTTACCCCACATTTGTTTCAAAAACAGGAAAAGTGAAACAAATCCCTTTAGTACCTTAAAATTATGCCAAAATTATCACATAAACTTGTTTAACTTATCCTAATGCTTTACTCTTTGATTGTAGATTTCATGTATATCACACTTTCAAAGATCCCAACAAGCAATCAGATTAAGCATAAGAAAATAAAACGACCAAATGTTGAGATGATGAATAAAGAAAAGGTGATTAGCTCATTTGATCTTTTCTTGTACTTAGTTTCCAAGGGCATATTCAACTGTAAAATCGAAATGTCACATGAACACTCGTTAGAGAGTCTGACGAACTTGATAAAAAAAAATAAGATAAAATTTTGATCATATTTTCCAAAGTACAAACATGCATATAAACTATGTGACGAACTTGATAAAAAAAAATAAGATAAAATTTTGATCATATTTTCCAAAGTACAAACATGCATAACGCACAAAAAGTCGCGTGCTTCACATGCCATGTGCTGTGCTGTGCTGTGCCAACAATTTAAACGTGTTGTGCCATGCTGTGCTTTACTAGTCAAAAGCTAGGCACAACACAGCCCACGAATAAACATGCTGTGTTGTGTCGTGCTAGCACACGTGCTATAAACAATTTGAAATCACTTAATGTATACATTAAGTCGGACATTATTACAAGAATTTAATTAGACAACATACCATTTGAAATTATTTCAAATAAAGTTAACAAGTTTATTCAATAAAAATAAATAGTCCATCAAATATAAAATTGGATTATTGTCATGTAAATTAATGTTCTAGTTAAATAAATATGACGACATTATAACAACGATATTGAAATATATTTTTCAAATATTAAGATATTATATGTGTTGTTATAAATAAGCCAGTATAAAATGTTAAAAACTAGCTAGAATAGTGGCTCTTTTGTGAAATATACAAAAAATGTGATGTATTATGCCTTGTTATATGGTGTACTTGTACATATTATGACGTGCTTTCTTAACGTGCTGGGCTGGGTTGTGCCACGTGCTTATCCGTGTCGCGTGATGTGTTATGCTACTGTGCCAATTATTCAAACCCAGTATGTCCCATTTAACTAAAGTGTTGTGCCGTGCTGGGCTAAGTCACGTGTTGGGCTGGGCTGTGCTCAAATTTTAGCGTGTTGTGCTGGGCTGTGCTCAAATTTTAGCGTGTTGTGCTGGGCTGTGCTCAAATTTTAGCGTGTTGTGCTGGGCTGTGCTCGTGCTGGCACAACCCACTTTACACCTCTACTATGTACACACAATTAAAATCCTACCAAATATCTTAATCTACATTACACCAATTAGTAACACAACTACGCAAACTGATTTTCGCTTTCCTTTCTATTTATACCCTCTCATGAACAAGCAAACCAAACCAAACAAAAAACAACAACAAGCAAGTTAGTGTTTCTTCCCCAATTACGTATGCTTTTGGGCTTCTCTTTTGGTATTCAAGTTGTGTAATACTGAACAGATCATTCTAATAATTCATGGTTGCTTCCAGGAATATCTTGCACTCTTGAACCATTTTTGTATATCTTGAAAGTTGGTAATGAGCCACCGCTAACCTCTTCTGATTTTGATATATATGGGTGCTCCTCAACATCCACCTGTAATCAACCAATTTTTTCCCCTTAATAATAAAGATTAGATGGATGAAAATTCTTAGTGCCAAAAATGATGTTAATTAGCTCAAATGTCAACCCCATAATAATATACACTACGGGAAAATTAGTAATCTACAACGGTAGATTGACAACTCGTAAATTAAAAGTTGTAAAAGGTGGCATGTTTTACAACCTTTTCCAAACAAAAGTTGTCAAAGTAAAATATGTCCAACTCTTAGGACCAATGAGTTCCTAAGAGTAGTGACGAGAATCAGAACCACAACTTGTTGTGTGAAAAGGGTTGCAGAGAGAAGTGACCACCTTTAGAATTTACAACTCATATCTTAAAGGTAGTGAATAACTGTATAAAAACACGCATAAGAGTTGTTGAAGATAAAAAAAAATCGATTTTGAAAAATATTCTTTGAGAGATTAGAACCCAAGCCTAATGTGTGTTAGCATAAGTCATCAACCATCCTTCCGGTTTCTCAATATTGTCATTTTTGTGCTTTTTTTCTGATCAATATTCACAACCTTTACAAGGGTTGTAAAATGAAAAATTGACTTTGAAAAAAAAAATGAGGCTAAGGTGAATCGAACCTAAACCTCCTCTGTCTAAGACTTGGATTCCAACCACCCTTCCACATTTACATGCATGCTTATATTTTACATTTACTTTTATAAAAAAGTGATAAGGAAACAAATGTTGAAGGAAAAAAAAATGGACGGTTGTGATGGAAGATGGAAAAGATAAGAAAAAAGGATAAATACACCTTCTACAACCCCCTTAAGAATCGTCGTAGAGGTATAAAAACTTCTTCTAAATTTTTATCACTTTTGCAAAAAAATTCCAACTTCTGCTAAATTTTTCTCATTTCTGCTAAATTTTATTCACTTCTGTAAAAAACTTCTCACTTTTGCTAAAAAAAATTGTCATCACTATTGACAACCTTTATTAGAGTTGTCGTAGAGGTATAAACTCTTCTGCTAAATTTTATTCATATTCTGAAGGAATCTTACCTGTAAATGGATGAATTCATCGTTCTTACGAAGTTTCCGAATTATAGTAGTCCACTTACGGCCAGGTTTCGATCTCGGAGCCAGGGTTTGCATACAATATGCCAGAATATGGTTTGTTTAATGTTTCAGGGAATATTCCAAAGGAATCTTACCTCTAAATGGATGAATTCATCGTTCTTACGAAGTTTCAGAATTATAGTAGTCCACTCACGGCCAGGTTTCGATCTCGGAGCCAGGGTTTGCATACAATATGCCAGAATATGGTTTGTTAATGCTTCGGGGAATATCCCGAAGTAATATTACCTGTATATAGATGGATTCATCGTTCTTACAAAGTTTCCGAATTATAGTAGTCCACTCACGTCCAGGTTTCGATCTCGGAGCCAGGGTTCGCATACAATATGCCAGAATAGGGTTTTTATAATGTTTCAGGGAATATTCTGAAGGAATCTTACCTGTAAATGTATGGATTCATCGTTCTTACGAAGTTTCCGACTTATAGTAGTTCACTCACGGCAAGGTTTCGATTCGGAGCCAAGGTTCGCATACAATATGCCAGAATAGGGTTTGTTTAATGTTTTTGGGAATATTTCGAAGGAATCTTACCTGTAAATGGATCGATTAATCGTTCTTACGAAGTTTCCGACTTATAGCAGTCCACTCAGGCAAGGTTTCGATTTCGGAGCTAGGGTTCGCATACAATATGCCAGAATAGGGTTTGTTTAATGTTTTGTGGAATATTCCGAAGGAATCTTACCTGTAAATGGATGGATTCATCGTTCTTACGAAGTTTCCGACTTATAGCAATCCACTCACGTCCATGTTTCGATCTCGGAGCCAGGGTTCGCATACAATATGCCAGAATACGGTTTGTTTAATGTTTCGAGGAATATTCCGAATAAATCTTACCTGTAAATGGATGGATTAATCGTTATTTCGAAGTTTCCGACTTATAACAGTCCACTCACGGCAAGGTTTCGATTTCGGAGCTAGGGTTCGCATACAATATGCCAGAATAGGGTTTGTTTAATGTTTTGGGGAATATTCCGAAGGAATCTTACCTGTAAATGGATGGATTCATCGTTCTTTTAAGTTTCCACTTATAGCAATCCACTCACAGCCAGGGTTCGCATACAATATGCCAGAATACGGTTTGTTTAATGTTTCGGGGAATATTCCGAAGGAATCTTACCTGTAAATGGATGGATTAATCGTTCTTACGAAGTTTCCGACTTATAGCAGTCCACTCACGGCCAGGTTTCGATCTCGCAGCCAGGGTTCACATACAATATGCCAGAATAGGGTTTGTTTAATATTTTGGGGAATATTCCGAAGGAATCTTACCTGTAAATGGATGGATTCATCGTTCTTACCAAGTTTCCGACTTATAACAGTCCACTCACGGCAAGGTTTCGATCTCGGAGCTAGGGTTCGCATACAATATGCCGAATAGGGTTTGTTTAATGTTTGGGAATATTCCGAAAGAATCTTACCTGTAAATGGATGGATTCATCGTTCTTACGAAGTTTCCGACTTATAGCAATCCACTCACGGCAAGGTTTCGATTCGGAGCCAGGGTTCGCATACGATATGCCAGAATAGTGTTTGTTTAATGTTTTGGGGAATATTCCGAAGGAATCTTACCTGTAAATGGATGGATTAATCGTTCTTACCAAGTTTCCGACTTATAGCAGTCCACTCACGGCAAGGTTTCGATCTCGGAGCTAGGGTTCGCATACAATATGCCAGAATAGGGTTTGTTTAATATTTCGGGGAATATTCCGAAGGAATCTTACTGTAAATGGATGGATTCATCGTTCTTACCAAGTTTCCGACTTATAACAGTCCACTCACGGCAAGGTTTCGATCTCGGAGCTAGGGTTCGCATACAATATGCCAGAATAGGGTTTGTTTTATATTTCGGGGAATATTCCGAAGGAATCTTACCTGTAAATGGATGGATTCATCGTTCTTACGAAGTTTTCGACTTATAGCAATCCACTCACGGCCAGGTTTCGATTCGGAGCTAGGGTTCGCATACAATATGCCAGAATAGTGTTTGTTTAATGTTTTGGGGAATATTCCGAAGGAATCGTACCTGTAAATGGATGGATTAATCGTTCTTACCAAGTTTCCGACTTATAGCAGTCCACTCACGGCAAGGTTTCGATCTCGGAGCTAGGGTTCGCATACAATATGCCAGAATAGGGTTTGTTTAATGTTTCGGGAAATATTCCGAAGAAATCTTACCTATAAATGGATGGATTCATCGTTCTTTCGAAGTTCCGACTTATAGCAATCCACTCACGGCCAGGTTTCGATCTCGGAGCCAAGGTTCGCATACAATATGTCAAAATAGGGTTTGTTTAATATTTCAAGAATATTATAAATGGATGGAATCTTACTTATAAATGGATGGATTCATCCTTCTTATACAATAAGTCAAAATTTTGTTTATATTAGAGGGAATATTCGGGAATCTTTTACCCGTAAATGGAGTTTCGATCTCGGAACTCTCCCGGAGCTTCTTGGTTCACATTTTGTATGCTGTTAGACCATATTTTGTATGCCGTTATACCATATTTATCGATTTCGATGATGTATCATGCTAAGTTTGAAGTCAGAACTCTCCCGGAGCTTCTTGGTTCACATTTTGTATGTCGTTATACCATATTTGAAGTTCAAATCAACACTGAGCTTCATATTTATCGATTTCGATGATGTATCATGCTACTTCATGACCTGTATAACTTGTCAAAATTACTTCATGACCTATGCGACTAGTCGAAATTCAAACTGGAAGAACAAAGAGAAAGCACAAATAAACACACCAATTGTCGAATTCATTTTTCATTTTCCCGGTTCATTCTTATACTTTTTTTGGATTTTTTTATATCAGAATGTCGATAACAATGTCCTAAATTTATTAATATTTTTCTTGGATTTTTTTTCATGTCGAAGGTTGATAATTAAACCGAAAACATGAGTTCGTATTAACACAAAGAGAAAGCACAACTCCCAAATCCGTATGACACTCTGAACTTAAATCTATACCGTCCAAAAAAAAATTATAATACGTATGACCCAATCATACCACATCTTATCCGTTCATTTTTTTTTAGATAAAACGATTTTTTTTCCTCTCATTCACTTTTCTCTCGTCTCTCATCTTCCCCTCCCTCAGAACTCCAAAAAAACCTAACTCAAGTCGCGCCTCCCTCAGGGAAAAAAAATCACTCACTCAAGATTTAACAAAGGAATCAGTTTCATGACGAAGCAAATAAGAGTAAGTACCGATTAAGGTTTCGATTTATGAAGAGAAGAAGATTTATTCAATAATCAGCTAGAGGTTGAATCGAAGATGACAGAGATCTAGAGGATGATGATGATGCTGCTAATATTCAGCTAGAGGTTGAATCGAGATTTGGATTTATGAAATCAATAAGAACAGGCAAGAAATGGGTTGAGCCGATGATTTTGCTGCTGTGTTAGATGGTGGTGAAGCTTGGGTTATTCTCAGATTGAGATATGGAGTTGATTCTGTGGCTGTATGGAAGAATTGGTGAAGATTGATGGTAATTTAGGGTTTGTAAAGGATGAATTTGGATTTGAGTTGTAAAAGATTTGGAGAGAATCAGTGAAGATGGGTTATTACTGATAAGAATTTGGTGAGATTTGGACAGAATTTGGTGAGATCTTGGAAGCTGTTTTTATTACTGATAAGAATATAGGAAGATCGAAATGATATGGATTTGTAAGTATTTTTTTTTTTTTCAGTTTATGTTATTTTTCATAATCTTGATCAATACTGATGCTTGTGCTTGATTTTTTGGTTATCAGATGCCGGACAAGGGAAGCGAAATTAGATGATATTTCGGGTTATTAGATGCCGGAAAAGGGAAGCGAAATTGGATTCATGCTGGAAGACTTCAAGGGTATGAACTAATTTTGATCAATGGGGGTGATATTTTTCCCTAAATCAACGTAATTAGTATGATTGAGATGTGTTGTTATTTTTGGCTGTAAACTTGAATTATTTCAATTTACTGTATTGCAGAGCAATCAAATCACCACCACAGCTGGATTTTCCTTGGCTGTTATAACAAGGTTCAGAAGTAACCTTCAGCCTCTAAGTACCAGATTGATATATTAGATGTGAACCAGATTGATATATTAGATGCTCCATCAAGGAATTCCGAATCTGATTCTCCAGCATCGGCCCAATCATCTAATGTTTTTCTTGATTAAATTTGTTGAATACACTTCAATATCGAGCATTCATCTTATTTGACTATGTGCTTTGCCTGCAGGGCTTAATAAATGCACTACTTCAGAAGCACTCACAAATGCCTTTGCAAAATTTGGTGAAGTTGTTCAAGGTATGTTATATTAGAATTGTGATGTGAAGATTCCACTTCTAAAATCTAATACCGACCCTTTTGTTTTTCTTTGCAGCTCGGGCTGTTACTGACCATGTTTCAGGATACTTCAAGAGCTATGGTTTCGTGAGATATGCCACTTTAGATGATGCCGCTGAAGGTATCAAGGGCATGGATGGCAAGGTGAGAAAACATTACGCTTGGGAAACTTTTAGTGGTCAAGGTACACTAGAGGTCTTTGTATGGTATAGCCATTTTCTCCTTAACGTGTGTTATGGTGCATATCTAATTTCTTCCTGCAGTAATACCCTATTAAGGAAGAGAGTTGATGCTACTTGAAGTATAGAACTATGAAAGTATAAGTACAAACCTTGATTTTTCTATAATATGTTAGAACTTTCGGATATTACCTTGTGGATAGGTTAAACCTTGAACTTTCGGATATAAGTACAAACCTTGATTTTTCTAATTTCTCTTTCACTACGTTAACAGTGGACTTGGATGCATGTATGGTTAAACTACCAAAATTGATAGTGTGCTGGTTAGGTTAAGTGTTGTTATTTAACTTGTGTACATATAATGAGGATTGCAAAGTAAAAGAGTGGAATTGCACTTGCTGGTTTTGGTCTACCTATGCCTTGTGGATTTTGTGTATGCTATATTATTCAAGTGGAGAACATACATGATACTTAGATTAAATGCATTTTATAACTAGTGTTTTGTACCTTGTAGTGCTTGGAAATATGAGTGGTGGAAACTGGTGGTATCTGTTTCGATAATCTAATTCCTGTATCGTGGGTGTTAAAATATTAGCTTATGAGAAGGTCAAATGAACTAATTGTGTATGTTCCACGTCTGCATTTCTTTCTCATATCTTTAATATTTTGTGGAAGTGGATTTCTTTGATATAAATCAGTGAAACCGTGAGTGTTTTCTTTCTCATATCCCTGCATCCACCGTGGCAATGATGCAACAACAACCTGTCCCACAATTGTATCCACAAGTTCATGTTTCCCATTACCCAAATTTCATGCTGTACCGCCAGTTTATCTCTCCCATGTATGTACCTCCTCAGGTAGCATAGTTTTAATCTCGGAAGGGTTGACATAAAAAGATTGTGGTATCACTGTCGGTTCTTAATTTTGCCTCTCTTTTTCAACTATTTCACCAAAAGAATGCTTATTAAGAGAAAGGAAACTTGTATGAATTTTCCTAATCCTATTTTGATAAATATTATAGGTGGAGACTTCTGAAATTTGGATTCATACCCCAAGGGAGATTCCAGGAATGCAGTCAAATCCCTACTTCAACATGCCACATGGGCCATACATGCAGTCACACACTGGACATGCTTCTTACAATGGCGCTACACCACAAGCTGCACATGTGCAATTTCCTGGATTGTATCATCCGGCACCACAACCTTCCCTGATAAGAAACCCCCATCATATGGTTTCTGGGATGGGGGTAATGTGCCTGGGGCGTCTACTGGAGGTCAAGTTGGCAAGGGCTAGAAAGGTTTTACGAAAATAGAAGTGTTACAAGTTTTTTTTTTTGTGTTGAAGTTCTGTAAAATTGCTTATATAGTAGTGATTATAATTGGAAATCTAATATTCCTTTTACAGATTTAATTTTGTATTTATATTTTCAAAATAAAAGAAAGTTTTTTTTTTATTTTCATAATAATCTAATTGAACTCAAAGAGATTAATAACAGATTCATGAGTTATTACATAGAAGGCAAGCGAGCAACAAGCTGCGCCGCAAGCCCTTTTTGAATGGCAAACCCTATCCTCTTAAACACAAACTCTCTAGAATCTGGAGTCATGACATTACTGTGCATGACTCTTTGAACTCTCGCTAGAGTCCAACCTCCCTCGAAGCTAAATACCCAAAAGTGTCAAAGGCAAAGGGAATAAAAGCATGTCCATTATCAATACAAGCCTTTTCATGCTTCGTTATCTTACCAAGGCAGACTTTCAAAGCCGCTTGTCCAACAATGAAAGAGCCTTGCCCGATGCCTACTAATGGAGAAACCCCGGTAAGATCAACACACGTATGTTTTCCGTTGGCCCACCCAAAAATAAGAACATCTGCACGGCCCGAGTGTTGATCTGCCTTCAAGAGGATCAAGTCAAAAAGTTGACCGACGCCTCTTTCTTTGCCGAAATACCGACCCTCCATAATACATCATATAAGATATCTCTCACATGATCATGTCTATATTTGAAACCAGGATCCACCTTACGATTGAAACGACATGTTCCCCATATCGTCTAGCACACTGTAATACAAGCGAGCAACGGAATCGAAGGGTATAGGGGGATCATTAACCCGTATTTAAGGATGCACCGATACTCCAAAGGGGACATCTTTGTCCAAGGTCGTCAATCGGGATAGCGCGAAGAAAATCCTGCATCTGCCGCTTGTAGACACTCAAAACTGCTCATCATCCAAAACCCATAAACCCTAGTTGTCAAGGAATTCACATACAACAGTAACCAAAGTTGTCAATGAAATCACATACAACTCTAAGCATAGTTGTCAACGAATTCACATACAACTCTTCCCAAAGTTGTCAACGAATTCATATATAACTATAACCATAGTTGTCAACGAATTCACATATAATGCTAACCAGAGTTGCAAACGAATTTTCCATAACCCCAACAAGTGTAGTGTATGAGTTATTTTCACAACCCAAGTAAGAGTTGTGTTAGGCATAAATAATTTTTTTCGAAAGACATTCACAACTGAAAAAAGCGTGGTATACAATGGAACGACAACCGTGTTTACGACTAGTATTGACGAGTTGCAAAGAATTGAAGACTTTCTACAACCCCCCTTGTGCAACCCATGGATATCCGTCGTCGTATATCATATGACAACTCTTTTCTGGAGTAGTTGATCGATGTTTTTCCCGTAGTGATATGATCAACTTGTCTAAATTTTTATGCAACAAACATTTCTTAATAAACTTCTTTACAATGGATTTGGAAAAAGAAAACCAAAAAGTTTAAAACATATTGTTTCGTAATTTTCGTGTAGAACCCATCATTCTCAAAACCACGGTACGGTGAAAAAGACTCAACTGAAATACTAACCTTTAGAAAATTGACAGAAGGGTATCTCTTGGAGAGCTTCTCCAAAAAATTCAATCCCGGTTTATCATTATGTTTGTTGCAAAATAGCACCACGGACATACCTGTCATAACAACAAACAATTGTGAGATCTTTGGTAATTCCAACTGAAAGTTGACTTTGACTTGACTTGACTTACCAGGTGAGGTAATGAAATGTCTGAAACGTTCATGGTTGGTAATGACAATCACGTCAGTACCAAACTTTATGCCCTGAACATCTTCACCACGTTGTTTCTTGAGTTGGACTTGTGCATCAAATAATGCACGGCTCACTTCTTCATCTCCCGGTGTTTCTCTTTTCACCTTCTCATAATCTTGTATAGTTGTACTGAAGCTTCCCAACGTTCCAGCTGAAATGGCAATGGACATGAAACTGAGTCAGTTTTGCTGAATCCATATAAAATCTGACTGAAACTGAGTCAGATTTATATATGAAATTTTCTCTTACCTTGCCATTACAATCAGCTCTCCTTAACCTAGCTTTAGTGTAAGATGGTCTTACACTAAGAGCACTCGTACAATCTTCCAAAGCTCTTTCAAATTGTCCGAGTTTAGATCGACAAATAGCTCGATTGCATAACAAAATTGAGTTATGTGGATCATATTCAAGTCCTTCACTATATGCAGCACTTGCTTCTGAAAATTTTGATGCCTTGAACAACTCGTTTCCTTGGGATCGAGCTGACGCCACTGCTCGTGCCTTTCTCAGAACCCCATTCAATTCCTTATTGCTGGAATCAAGTTGAACTGCTTTTCGAGCCAATGCCACGGCATTGTCAAACCTGAAATCGTACAACTTATTATCTCATTAATAATACTTCATTTTTTCAAGCATAGCCCAAAATAAACTTAAACTACCAAATTCAGAAGCAAAAAAAAAAAACCTTCCGGCGGCCAGATCAACTTGTGCTCGTATTTGCAATAGTTGAGCATTGGCAGAGGGACCGAAGAATTCCGTACAGGCATCGACGTCGAAAGCTGGTGCTTTTACCAGCAAAACGTCTGCCTCT
Source organism: Papaver bracteatum (assembly GCA_023529315.1). NCBI lineage: Eukaryota > Viridiplantae > Streptophyta > Magnoliopsida > Ranunculales > Papaveraceae > Papaver > Papaver bracteatum. The sequence goes on from JAJJWX010002187.1 coordinate 158,389, forward strand.
TCATGTTTGCCGAGTTTTAACAAGGCTTGGGCTTGTAGAGCGAAAATCTGTAACAGAAGAAATGAGAAATTGATGCATAAATATTTGCATTATGCGAGCAAATTTCAGACGATAAAACTTAAGTTCTTATAATTTTGTGGTATATGAACCTGTGGAGCTGAATCTGCACAAGACGATATTGCAAACCGGGTTCTCTGAAGAACTGCATTCCAATCTTTTTGTTTCTTTGCTTCATTGCAATATTTGAGCTGAGTTTGAAGAATTTGCGCTTGATTAATCTCACTAGATTTGGCTTCTTTTCCTGTATAATCGTCTTTAGCTTGTGCTCCATAAAAAGTGTTTGTATGATCATCATATTCCTGTATAATCGTTTTTCCTGTATAATCGTCTTTAGCGTGAATGATCGTCTTTTCCTGTATAATCGTTTTTCCTGTATAATTCCTGTATAATCTTCTTTTCCTGTATAATCGTTTTTCCTGTATAATCGTCTTTAGCGTGAATGAAAAAGTGTTTGTATGATCATCATATTCCATATGCGCTTTGTCTTGACGAATCAGTCTCCATAACATACCCACTTCCTCTCCCAAGACCAATAGGAAAGCCAAAGGCGCCTAATTGACTGATAAATCTACGAAAGGTCTTAAGAAAGTTGTTTGTACCCCTAATATTTTACACAAGAAAATGGGCTAACCTAGACCAACAAAACTCCTCTTACTAACTAAGAAGGGTTCATTGGGCCTTAAGTGTTTCCCATGGATAGCCATGAAGGCCTTGCAAAGACTCCATGTGCAACAAACCAAGCTACGCCTCACTAGCAAACACTCAACTCACAAGCCCATGGGAAAAAACTTTAGCTAGCAAATCCCACATAAGCGTACCACGTCACCAACCCACAACCAACCGGCATCTGCCACGTCAGCATGAAGCCACGTCAGCAAATGGGTACCACGTCAGCAGAAACGCTGACATGGCAGGTGCCACGTCATCAAAAATATAGCCACGTCAGCAAAGTTGCTAATGTGGCACTGGATACGTTAGCGGAACGGGTGCCACGTCACCAGAGGCAGTGACGTGGCAGTTGACATGTCTGTAAGACCGTTAGAATTAATGCCGTTACTAACGGTGTCGGAATATGCTAAGCATATTCCGTTAAAGATTAACGGCGTCAGCATCTTCGGTTACTTTTAACGGCGTTATTAACGGCGTCAAAGATATGCCTAACGCCGTCAGAATATTCCATACCGTCGATTTAAGAACAAAGAAATAGAAGAACCCAGCCTAAGCCCGGCGCACAATGAATGCAGCTTTAATCGACGATGTATTGCCGATTAATCAAATAGCAGTACGAGCGGGACGATGAAATCGGGTACTAATCGCGATTATTTGTGGGACGATTTTGGTGCTACTCGATGTTGCTTAATCCCATAGCCCCCGGATATTTGCGCCCCATTCCTATTACTCTACGGATAATTGCGCCCCCACTGCTTACACCCATTTCTCTTACACCTTTGGTTATCCACACCCAATGTGATTCCTTTACCATAATGATGGAAGTTTCTGGAATTGATATCTGCATGGATTGTTATTGCAGGGACTGTTATTGCAGGGAGGCATGCAGGGGCCAGTTATGGAAATTGATACCTGCCATAAAATCAAAGAAATAAAACTGAAATTCACCACATATAAATAGACAGTTTTATATCCAAAAAGGTATGCAATCTTCCCCATTAAAACTCCTGTGAAAATATTCTCTTGCTAACTTAGGCATCAGAGGGTTTTTTGCAGGTACCCCCCACCTTTCTCCATTAACCAAAACAATTGAAGATTGAAGCAGTGATCGATTCCTAGCGACAACATCATACAAATTTCTGTGTTTGGGGTAGGAGTAATTTTACCTATCATACAGTGGCGCCGGCTAACGGGTTCGAAAAAAGAAAATCGTGTTTTACTAGATCGAGATATGGCAATAATAAGACAGACTGCACAAAGGTCTGATTCTGAGAACAATTCCCAACCGCGCAGGAGAAGAGAAATTGAGAGGGAATATTTGAGGTTAAATCTGCACCTTTTATACCCACTGGAAACAGACAGGGTCAAGATCATACTCATAACATATCACTGGATCGTGGACGAGATCGAGATCGTTTTCGTGACGGAGCTACAGATCCGTATCGGAGAAAGAAAAAATAACCAGTGATCGATAACGAAGTGATCGACGTTGATGGGGAAAACCAAGATGTTCGTGCAAACAGAGGGTATGCGTTCGGCAGCCCCGCTAGGAAGAATCGCAAACAAAAAGATCTGTGTGATGGCCGCACTGCGACTCCCAGTACAGAGGAGGAACAACTACTGCATCGTCTTAAGGAGCTAGAGAAGGAAAATGCTATCCTGAGATTAGAACGTGAAAACCAACCTAGACCTAGGACTGGTGTTTTGAATAACCAGAAGGTGCGATCTGCATGTCAACGCCTTAGAGGTCGAATTGGACCACAATTCGCAGATTCTAATAAAGAAGTAGTCGATCTTGATCGAAGAGACAAGAAGCTACTAGTCACCGGAGATTTACCGAAACGACCTAAGCGAGCAGGGGATCGGATAGTTGCAACACAGCAGAGTGCGGCCAGGAATACATCTCATTCAAAATGCCTCAGAAATGATGAGGAAGAGGTTCGAGATTGGAACGATAATGAATATTTTTCGCATGATTACAGTGCTCATTCGGAGCAAGGAAGAGCTGAAAAGGAACCTGCTGGACCCCAGAGAAAAAAAAAGGAGATCGGATAATCATATTCCAGAGAACCGGGATTATGAACTGGAAGGCAGTTCCGCAGATGGAAACCTGAACGCAATAAAAGAAGCTCGTCTTGCTAAGATGATCGAGAAAGTGATGATGAAAAAATAATCCAGAGAAGAAAAGATGGACAGGCTACATCGAGCAGCAGGAGTACCTTTCAAGCAGAATATAAGAGAATTCAGACCGCCAATGAATTTTCTAATTCCAAAATTACCGGAATTCGACGAGAGAAATGATGATCCAGATCAGCACGTTTTACACTATGAGTCTGCCATGTCCTTGTGGCAGTACAACGACGAGTTGATGTGTAAAATTTTCCCGCAATCCCTTACGGGAGGAGCTATAACGTGGTTCAATCAGCTTCCAGCACAGTCGACCGGGACTTACCATAAGCTGATCGATGATTTTTGCTCTGATTATAAGTACAATAAACGTGATCGAAAAGGATGCCATTCATTGTTCCTTCTAGGAATCCGGAAGGAGGAAAGCATCAGACAATTCACTAGGCGTTTCAAGCAAGAGTTAGCGGACATGGATGGAGTCAACGACCAAGTTGTCATTGCGGCATACAAATAGGCTTACCAGCATGATCAAAGAGGTGTGTACGGTTCTTTGGTCAAGAGACCACCAAAAACTTTGGAGGAACTATATGATCGAGTTGAAGAGTACGCCCGAGTGGAGGACGATTCTAAAGCCCGAGAAGAATTTAACAGATCATCCAATCATCCATTGATGGGAAGAAAGAAAAATCCAAGAACCATTCAAACGGACAGCATAATGATCGTGGGGATGCTCGAGAGAAAAATCAAGGTGAACGCACGGAAACGGGGTATCAGAAATTTCACGATATGAAACTGACCCCGCTGAACGTAAGTCTTACAGATCCGTACAAAAAAAAATACACAAGGATTTGAACCCCCCACGTCCTTTGGCAGCAGAAACACGAGATAAACGTGATAGGAGCAAATACTGCAAGTTCCATAAAGACCATGGTCACAAAATTGAGAACTGTCGCTCTTTATAGATCGAGATTCAGCGAATGATCGACGCTGGAAAGCTGCAACAATACGTGAAAAAGTACTTTGGGAAAGGTCCTGGTCAGTTTGGCACTGCACATGTGATTAACGCTCGAGTGATTAACGTCAGTCACCACGCCAGATTCATTCAATGACCAGGCGGGCATCGGAAGACGAGACCAGGAGAAATCTCAGACAGTTGAAAGAATGGTACCTGACAAATCACATTGATTTTTTCAGCGGTAATGGAGCAAAAACTAAGGAGATTGGGTGCAAAAAGATCGAGTTCTATGATGCAGACATGATAGGTGTATATGCTCCACAAAACGATGCCGTCGTTATAACTGCTTGGATTGGAATGTTTCGTGTGCACCGGATTTTAGTGGATACTAGAATCTCAGTGAGTGTGCTGTTTTCAGGAGCTTACGCCTATATGAATCTCCCACATGACCTGATTGAGGAGGATGAAAACCAATTATCGGTTTCAGCGGCGAAGTTACAAAGGCGATTGGAAAAGTGAAGATACCGATAACAGTGGCTGACAAGTCCGTCTTGGGCACTTTCTTATTGCTGGATTGCAGAGCACCCTACAACGCAATCGAAGGACGAGATTGGATGCATGAGATCGGTGCAGTCACATCATCTAATTATCAGTGCCTGAAGTTTATTACCCCAAAAGGAGTTGTGAAAGTTAGAGGCGATCATATGGCCGCCCATAAGTGTCATGAGAATGCAATGGATGAGTACAAGAAGTCAGAAGTCAGTGGAAACCAGATCATGCGAGTCGAGCAGAAATAGCAATTACAGAACCCTCTCCCTCCAGAATCATATAGGGGAGAGGATGCATCTGAACCCTCGACGGTCGAGAAACTGATTGAGGTCCAGATTGGAGATGAGGAGAACAAGACAACATTCTTAGGGGCAGATCTGCCGGCACATGAACGCGATGATTTGATTACATTGCTAAAGGAAAACACCGACGTTTTTGCATGGAGTTTTGATGAGATGCCAGGGATAGATCCGAATGTAGCCTTTCACAAGCTAAATATCGATGAGAAGTTCCATCCTATTCGACAAAAAATCAAAAATATGGCGCTAAGCAAAGAAAGATGGAGTGACTGAAGAGGTCGAAAAACTATTGGAAACAGGATTTATTCGACCGGTGCAATATCCTCGATGGCTGTTAAATGTGGTAGCCGTTCCAAATAAGAATGGTAAAATTCGTGTCTGTATCGATTTTACCGATTTGAATAAATCATGTCCGAGTGATCCGTACCCGCTGCCAATGATAAGAGATTTGGTGGATAAAACCGCAGGGTTTGGAAGACTGTCATTCATGGAAGGTTTTTCTGGGTATAATCAAATACCTTTGTTCGAGGACGATCAAGAGCATACTGCGTTCATGACTGACAGGGGAGTTTACTGCTATACTGTAATGCCTTTCGGGATAAAGAACGCAGGGGAAACCTACCAGCACTTGGTGGACCATATGTTTAAGGATCTGATCGGGAAGTCGATGGAGGTATACATCGATGATATGGTAGTGAAATCTCAGCAAAAAGAATCGCATTTTCTTGATCTGCAAAAGACGTTCGATATCTTAAGGTATGATGCTCAATCCAGCAAAATGTTCATTCGGACTGTCATCAGGAAAATTCCTTGGATACTTGATGACACACAGAGGAATCGAGGCAAATCCGGATCAAATCAGAGCCATCAGAGAAATGTTATCCCAAGAACGAAAAAGGAAGTCCAGAAGCTAGCAGGACAATTGTCAGCCTTAAACCGTTTCATTTCACGCTCGTCGGATCGATTCAAGCCATTCTTTGACGTTTTGAAGAAAGCAATGAATTTTGGTTGGACGACTGAGTGTGAAAAGGATTTTGATGAGATAAAGCAATATTTGTCAACCCCACCGGTTTTGGTGAGTCCAAAAGCTGGACAACCTATTGGAGTTTATCTGTCTGCAACGGAAAACGTTGTGAGTGCAGTGTTGTCTGTTACGGATCCATATGAGAAGCCTGTTTACTTTGTCAGTAAATCCTTGACGGGGGCGGAAACATGGTACAAGAAAATTGACAAGATAGCACTTGCACTGTTCCATGCATCTCGTCGCCTAAAGCCTTATTTCCAAGGAAGGCAGATCGTAGTATACTCGGAATACCTGCTGAAGTGAATCCTGGAACATGCTGATGATTCCATCGACTAGCCATATGGTAAAAATTTTCTCGGGGCATATGAGATCAAGTACGAAACCAGAATCGCAGAAAAGGACACGTGACTGGCTAAACTGCTAGCAGATTTTCCGTGGACGATATAGAAACGGTTCTTCGGAGAAGAAGAGGAGTTGTTCAAACCCATCGAGCAGTCCATCGATCGATCTGGGGGTGAGTCTGCAATGGATATCGATACACCAGAACCATTATGGACTGTATTTACTGATGGGTCTTCAAACGTTAGTGGTGCTAGAGTTGGATGCGTAATCCTTACTCCCGAAGGTTCAAAGATCGAGAAAGCGACCAGGATGGGTTTCCAGGCATCAAACAATGAAGCTGAATATGAAGCTGTGATTATCGGTTTAAAAGCTGTCAAGAATTTAGATGCGAAGAACGTGAAGCTGGTGACTGATTCCATGCTAGTGGTTAACCAATTTCTGGGGACCTACAGAGCAAAAGAGGAGAGAATGGTATTTGGACCATATGAAAGAGCTGGCAGATGAGTTCGACCGATTATCTATTGGGCAGCGACCACGATTGGATAACAGGCATGCAGATGCTTTAGCATATCTGTCTTTCGCAGTGCCAACAGATACCGCCAGATTCGTTGTAGTATATTTCCAAGAGTTACCTAGCATCTCCGACAGCCATTTTGTTCTGTCTTTCGAACACGCTAGTGGGGGTGATAGGGAAGATACATCAGCACATGGAGAAACGGAGAAGATCGACAGCAATATGGATATTGACAGTCCAGTGACAGACAATTCAGGAGATCATGTTGAAAACATTGCAGACTGGCCTTAACCTTACATCCAGTACTTGACAATTGGTGATCTCCCCGAGGATGAGAAACTTGCTGCAAAGGTGAAAAGGGATTCATGGAGATACTCAATGATCTAAGGGCTGTTATACCATTTTTGAGATGTGTATCAGCCGAGGAAGGACAACTAATACTGGCAGAGGCTCATGTGGGAATATGTGGAAGCCATTTTGGAGGGTGCAGTCTCGCGCACAGGATACTTACCCAGGGATATTTCTGGCCATACATGTAGAGAGATGCTAAAGAATATGCACAGAAATGTGTACCATGCCAAGAACACGCTCCAATTCCGAAAAGTCCAGCCAACGAGTTGCATCCAGTTTTCAGTCCCTGGCCATTCTCTATGTGGGGATTAGACATCGTCGGGCCGCTTCCAAAATCTCCTGGAGGCGTCAGATTCGTATTAGCCGCTACTGACTATTTCACTAAATGGGTCGAAGCAGTGGCACTAGTACATGTTACCAGACATGATGTGAAAAGATTCATATGGGAGAACATCGTCTGCAGATTTGGAATCCCAGACGCGATAATATCAGATAATGGAAAACAGTTTGATTCCGGAGTGATCAAAGATTTCTGCAAGGGCCTGAATATTCGCCAAAATTTCTCCTCTCCTAACTATGCTCAGAGAAATGGGCAGGCAGAAGCGACTAACCGCGTTATTATGGACAATCTCAAGAAACGGCTGGAGAAAGCAATGGGAAAATGGACCGAAGAATTCCCTGGAGTCTTATGGTCCTATCGAACAACCCAAAAAAGATCCACCGGTTTTTCACCATTTACATTGGCGTATCGGACAGAAGCGGTCATACCTACCGAGGTACAACTCAAGACTACCAAAACTCGTGCTGTCAAATCAGGGAAAAACGACAACATTCTAGCTTTAGATAAAGATTTGCTGGAAGAACAAAGAGAAACAGCCTTGCAGCAATTAGTTCGTTACCAGCAGGCGATCAAGATGAGTCACGACCGCAAAGTCAGAGAACGGTCATTCAAGCCAGGGGAATATATCTTGAATAAAACCCGAGCGGCCACAATGAAACCGAACTGTGGGAATCTAGGAGCAAACTGGGAAGGTCCATACATAGTGGATAGGCCAGCATCTCGAGGATCCTACTACTTGAGGAACCTCGATAGAAAAGAGGATTCAAAACCATGGAAGCTGTGGAATTCGTTCCACTTGAAGAAGTTTTATCATTAGGAGTATATTCAAATCCATTGTCTGCCGCACTCTTTTCCTTTTTTGATGGTTTTATCCCACTGGGTTTTCCACTCAAAGGTTTTAATAAGGCAGATGTTGTCGAAGCAGTAGGTATTTATCTTGTTATTTCAATTCAGCATTATTTTGGTATTCCATGCTTTGTCACTATTATTCGAGTTAATTATAAGCTGCTGCGGATGATCGAATCCGCAGTCAGCCCTAAATGACAAAACAGTACAGTTCGAGTCTACTGTCAGCAATGTCTCTGACAACCCTCAGATAGGTTGAATGCATAGTTCGATCATTTCTACCCTATCTCAATTTTATCCCCATCATACAGGACAACAACAAATGTGGCAAACGTTTTCATCCGTCCAGGCACGTGAGAATGTACACAACTCAAACTCTGCGCGCATCTTGAGTAGCAGGATTGGCCCCCTGTGCAAATTCAAGATAGCAGAAAAACTCAACTTTTCATTCCATGCGCAAGCAAAATGCAGCAGGGAGGTGCACCCCTGCGCAGGCATTGAGAAGCATGACACAAAACACACTGGGGGCGAGTCGTATGTCACCCAAATCCTTTGGGGGAAACATATATGACACCCCGTCCAAGTCATCACGTCTCTGGGGGCGAGTTGCACAACACTACATACAACGCGTTTGGGGGCGATTTGTGTAACACTCCAGAAAAATATGAATTCGTAGGGAAACCCGAACTTCTTAACCCATAAAAAGTTATGGATTAAGAGGGGGCGATGTTTGTACCCCTAATATTCTACACAAGAAAATGGGATAACCTAGACCAACAAAACTCATCTTACTAACTAAGAAGGGTTCATTGGGCCTTAAGTGTTTCCCATGGATAGCCATGAAGGCCTTGCAAAGACTCCATGTGCAACAAACCAAGATAGGCCTCACTAGGAAACACTCAATTCACAAGCCCATGGGCAAAAACTCCAAGTTTAGCTAGCAAATACCACATAAGCATGCCACGTCACCAACCCACAACCAACCAGCAGCTGCCACAGCAGCATGAAGCCACGTCATCACACTGCCACATCAGTGCACTGTCACGTTAGCAAATGGGTGCCACGTCACCAAAAATATAGCCACGTCAGCAAAGTTGCTGATGTGGCACTGGATACATCAGCGGAACGGGTGCCACGTCACCAGAGGCAGTGACGTGGCAGTTGACACGTCTGTAAGACCGTTAGAATTAACGCCGTTACTAACGGTGTCGGAATATGCTAAGCATATTCCGTTAAAGATTAACGGCGTCAGCATCTTCGGTTACTAACGGCGTCAGCATATGCCTAACGCCGTCAGAATATTTTGTACCGTCGACGGAAGAACAGCAGCAAGAAGCCGCCGGTAGCTAAGCCCGGCGGCCAGCAGCGAGCGGCAATCGACGATGTATTGCCGATTAATCAGCAGTGTACGAGCGGGACGATGAAATCGGGGTACTAATCGGCGATTATTTGTGGGACAGTTTTGGTGCTACTCGATGTTGCTTAATCCCATAGCCCCCGGATATTTACGCCCCATTCCTATTACTCTACGGATAATTGCGCCCCGACTGCTTACACCCATTTCTCTTACACCTTTGGTTATCCACACCCAATGTGATTCCTTTATCATAATGATGGAAGTTTATGGAATTGATATCTGCATGGACTGTTATTGCAGGGAGGCATGCAGGGACTGTTATTGCAGGGAGGCATGCAGGGGCCAGTTATGCAATTTATACCTTCCATAAAATCAAAGAAATAAAACTAAAATTTGCCACATATAAATAGACAGTTTTATAGCCAAAAAGGTATGCAATCTTCCCCATTAAAACTCCTGTGAAAATATTCTCTTACTAACTTAGGCATGTGAGGGTTTTTTGCAGGTACCCCCCACCTTTCTCCATTAACCAAAACAATTGAAGATTGAAGCAGTGATCGATTCCTAGCGACAACATCATACAAATTTCTGTGTTTGGGGTAGGAGTAATTTTACCTTACAAACAGTCACCTGATTGACTGACAAATCTATGAAAGGTCTCAGGAAATCCAAAGGCAACTGATTGACTAACAAATCTACAAAATATCCCAGGAAAGCTAAAGGCGCCTGATTGACCGACAAATCTAAAAAAAAATCTCAGGAAAGCTAAAGACGCCTGATTGACTAACAAATCTACAAAAGTTCATAAGAAATCAATAGGCACTTACATGGCAGACAACTCCAAGAAAAGGATGTCGTGGGAGACGCGTTTCACTAACGCCCATCCCACCCAACACCCTTCGATAAAAAGCAGGGGTAGGCGCGTTTCACTTACGCCAACCCCACCCAACACCCTTCGATACAAATAGGAGGGAGTAGGCACGTTTCACTAATTCCCACCCCACCCAACACTCATCGATAAAAAGAGAGGGGGAATAGGCGCGTTTCACTAACGCCCACCCCACCCAACACCTTTCGATAAAAAGAGGAAGGGGTAGACACGTTCTATCAACGTCCACAACACCCAACACTCTTTCAATAAAAAAAGGGGGAAGTAGGCGTGTCTTACTAATGACCACCCATCCCACCGCACCTTTCTCATACAAAAAGGAGGAAATAGGCTCGCCCTATCCCATCCTCCACAAAAAGGAGGGAATAGGCTCACCCTAGCCCATCCTCCACACAAAAATAAGGGAGTGAATAGGCTCTCCCTAGCCCATCCTCTACAATAGGCTCGCCCTAGCCCATCCTCCATTAAAAAAATGAGGGTACGGAAAAGGCACGCCCTAGCCCATCCTATACAAAAAGGAGGGAATATCCTTTCCCTAACGCATCCTCTACAAAAATGAGAGTATAGGCTCGCCCTAATCCATCTTCCACGCAAAAAAAAAGGGTAGGGAATAGGCACGCCCTAGCACATCCACCACACAAAAAAGAAAGGAAGGGAATAGGCTCTCCCTAGCTCATCCACTACAAAAAGGAGGAAATAGGCTCTCCCTGGACCATCCTCCACAAAATTGGGTAGGTGCGTTTAACCACATGCCCAGTCTCCCCTAATCAAGGCATGATACGCGCTACCAACTTGTGGATATCCTGTATAATCATCTTTAGCTTTTGCCCCACGCGCGAATGAAAAAGTGTTTATATGATCATCATATTCCATATGAGCTTTATCTTGACGAATCAGTCTCCACAACATACCCACTTCTTCTTTTAACACCAATAGGCACGCCAGTTCTTCCTGAAGGTGAGACGGGCATACAAGCTAAAGACATTCCCAACCACGCGGAACAGTTAGATAAAATAAAATAATAAGGCTAAATAAATTATATGCCATATGTTCATCACACTCGCGCTGAGACCCCAAAATTGGGCTGTTAATACAATCCAAAGGTCTAAGAAAATATTCAGTCATTTCATGCGAAAATTCTCGAAAAATGCTTATCCAAACACCCGCACGCATGACGAAAATTTCATGCAAAAAACTATCCCATTTCAAATAATCCTCAAACTTGCATACTGGGGACTCGACCCGAGAAGACAATACAAGGGGCGCCAGAATGGAACGCAATATGACTATCTGGTTATTTGACAATTAAGCCAATAATCAGGAGACAAATGTTGATACATGAAAAATATCACCCCTTAGCCGGGCTAGGGTGCCCCCAAAAGGGAGGCAAACCCAACACGAAACATAGGGACTTTGGAACTAAGTCCTAAGTCCACTAGAAAGTATCCATAAGGTGGAAAGGATAAGGAGGAAATTAATAGGAAAGAAGGTGGTTATATTAGAAAAGGAATGACATTATGTTTCGAATGAGCCAAACTGTTCATCTATGTATCATACATGTTAGGTTCGGCTAGTAACTAATAGATAAATAGTTCATCACAATAGTAGGTTTGGCTGATAAATATAAGTTAAACCTATAAAAAGGTTATTAAACATAATCTAGTTCGCCGAACTTGCACCTGAAAATTCAAATTTTTGAGGAATTCAACCAATAAAAAAGGGTATTAAACATAATCTAGAAGTATATATATGCATTATATTTAGGTTACGAGATGAAGATTTTCCTTCGTCATTTGAATCTTCCATCTTGAATTATAGTAGTCTCAAAATCTAGTTTTTCTTTCACTTCTTTTTCCCCTCAAACACCCTCACTCTTTCACAAAAATTTAATTTTTTAACTAATATAACACTAGCAAATTAACTTAATCAATCATTAACACTACCAATTAATCAATAACATTAATTATATAACGGTAGTTATTCCATTATAAAAAAAAGGGTGAATAAGAGGATGGTTTTTTACCTAATGACCCTATTTTGGTACCATTAGGTACGCCTCAAAACAGGATTCCTTATCCGTATAATTTGACCCACATTTGCTAATCTGCCAATTCATGAAAAATAACATAACAAGTCACTTTTATTTTAAGGGAGCTCATCGCTAGTGCACCCCTTACACATTTACTCAAACCCGGAGGTGGTCTTAAGCCAATTGTGGTTGGTCCTATTTGGTGTCGTTTGGTCTCTAAGGTAGCTGCCTTTTCAGTTTGTAAATACATGCTATCTTACTTGGGGGATATTATCAATTTGGTGTTGGAGTTCCGGTGAGGTGGGGGGTGTGAGGGAATTATACTTCACGCTGTCAATGGTTTGCTGGAGTTGAAAGGTCACTCGGATAGTATGTCAATGTTGCTTATTGATTTTTTGAATGCGTTCAACTTGGTGAGCAGGTCTTATCTTATTGAAGAGGTCAGGCTTCATTGTCCATGTATTTCTCGTTGGGTAGAATTTTGTTATGCTAGGCCTACTAAACTTTACAATGACCAATACATCTTGTCTTCTGCGCTCGGTGTTCAGCAAGGCGATCCTCTCAGTCCCCTTTTGTTTGCTTTGAAACTTTACCTTCTTGTGAAGTCCATTGCTTCTCGTTGTAAGCTTGATTTGCACGCCTGGTGCCTAGGTGATGGCATTATCATCGGCAACACGATGGAGGTTGCTAGATCTTTGAGTATTATCGAATCTGAAGGACTGAGAAGAGGTCTTCATCTTAACATCAAGAAAACCGAGTTTTTTTGGCCTACACCTGATTCACGTAGCATGGAGTTAGGTGTTTTCCTCCCGGATATTGGTAGGCCTAGCAAGGGAGTCAAGTTTTTGGGTGGACCAGTGAGTTTATATTTGAACTTCATGAGCGACATGGCGCTTAATAGGGTGAATGACACTATTCAGCTAATGTATGATATCAAAAAACTCAAGGACCTTCAAAGTGAGATGTTGTTACTCCATAACTATGTAGGGGTATCCAAATTATATTTTTCTATGCATACTACTAATCCGGAAGCTCTGCAACAGGCCTCTGACCTCTTTGACGACCACTTGTTCCAATATTTGAGGCTTTTAATCACGGGAGATGGAGCTGGATTTGGGCCTTGCAACAAAGACTATCTACTATTCTTATCAAAGAAGGTGGTCTTGACATATATACTATGGCAGACACTCGCACCTACTGTTATCTTGCCTCTAAGAGTCAGACTACTTCGGTGCGGAATGTGATACTTGGCAGCTCTTTCTCAATGGATAATGGGGTTTCCTATCAGTTGTCTCTTCAGAAATTCTTTCAGGTATGTGGTTTGCCTTCAACTTATTACGTCAATGACACTACCCCCTTCTATGTACTCACTGGAAGTCACTTATTTTGATGCAGTTAAGAAGCAAATCCCCAACCAATTTACTTTATCTGCAAGAGACTCTATTATTTGGCAATGTAATCAGATCAAACATGCTCAAGATTACCTTTTGGATGTTCCGATCAGTGGTTTAGATCAGTGCCTTGGCCCTATACATATAAGAGCAGTACGTTGCTATCGTCTTGGTATCCCTTTATTTGTTGAGGATGGGTTGTTGTCTTGTTGCAATAGGCCTATGGATATTTTTGGTGATCATGCGCTTCATTGTGCTAAGGATGTTGGACTAAAGTTTCGCCATGACTTAGTTCGTGATGTAATTGCAAATATTTTTTACAAAGCTGGTGTTCCTGCATGCAAAAACGGTGCTCTGGGTTTTTTGTCAGATAATAACAAGGATTTACGTCCAACGGATTGTTCTCAAATTGGAAAACGACCAAGATGTGTGTATGGATGTCACGGGTATCTCATCCTTTACTGGAGCTGGAATTCGTGCATTTGTCTCAGGCCAGGCTATTTCAAAAGCAATTTCGCGTAAACGTACTAAATATTTGAATGAATGTGCTTCGCATGGTTATGGTTTGGGTGTTCTAGCTTTTACTACCTTAGGGGAACTTAATGAAGATATTATTTATTTTTTCAAGTGTCGTGACGTTGGTAGTGGTCTAGGCAGTTTTATTTTTCACAAATTGGGTGTTGCTATTCAAATAGGGGTTGGTGACCAGCTTGTTACTCGACTACCAACTAAAACATATTTAATTAGTTAAAATAAATACTCCCTCCGTTTCTTGAAAAGTTTTACTTTCACTTTTTTAATTTTACATATTTTTAGGTTAAAATGAAAAAAATAAAAATATCTCTTTTCCAGAAACGGAGATAGTATTATTTATTTATTTTGTCTTTATATATATCAATTTACTCATTAATATAAATCAAAGCATAATCAATCTTGCGAGTGTTTCACTAATTAATCCCTTTTCCTTTCTAAAAACTAAGGCTGTAATGCTCCAATCCAAAGAAACTTAGACATAATCCGGCTGTTAAGCATATAAGTACCATCAATGGGTCCTTATTATCCACTAATAATAAGCATTATCCTTCACTTTTTTCCAAAGCTTTAATATGAATGATCATTCTATTTTCCATTTTTACCCCACATTTGTTTCCAAAACAGGAAAAGTTAGAGAAAACAAATCCCTTTTTAGTACCTTAAAATTATGCCATAATTATTACATAATCTTCCTAATGCTTTACTCCTTGATTGTGGATTTCACGTATATCACAATTGAAAAGATCCCAAGTAGCAATCAGATTAAGCATAAGAAAATAAAAGACAACCAAATGTTGAGATGATGAATAAAGAAAGGGAACGTTATTCAAATACCATGCGTGTTAATATTTAGTCACCGTTACTTGATTTCCGATTGCAAATTCAAATGTAAAATCAAAATATTACCTGAACACTCGTTAGAGAGTGTGACGAAGTTGATAAAAAAATAAGATAAATTTTTGATCATATTTTCCAAAGTACAAACATGCATATAAACTATGTACACACAATTAAAATCCTACCAAGTATCTTAATCTACATTACACCAATTAGTAACACAACTACGCAAACTGATTTTTGCGTTCCTTTCTATTTATACCCTCTCATGAACAAGCAAACCAAACAAAAAAAAACAAGCAAGTTAGTGTTTATTCCCCTAATCACGTATGCTTTTGGGCTTCTCTTTTGGTATTCAAGTTGTGTAATACTGAACAGATCTTTCTAATAATTCATGGTTGTTTCCAGGAATATCTTGCACTCTTGAACCATTTTTGTATATCTTGAAAGTTGTTAATGAGCCACCACTAACCTCTTCTGATTTTGATATATATGGGTGCTCCTCAACATCCACCTGTAATCAACCATTTTTTTCGATCCATTAATAAAGATTACATAGAAATTCTTAGTGCCAAATATGATGTCAATTAGAACAAATGTCAACCCAACAATAATATATGATCAACTTGTGTCAATTTGTCTAAATTTTTATGCAACAAACATTTCTTAATAAACTTCCTTTTGATGGATTTGGAAAAAGAAAACCAAAATTCTACACGTATTGGTCATTTTGAACGAACACAAAACCGTCTGTTTCAGAAGCCATTTTCTCTTAATGGGCTTTATATATATAGTTTTCGTGTAAAACTCATCATTTTCCAAAACAAATTTGTATTTGCTTACATCAATTCAGTATGTACATTTTTGTGGTCGATCAAAACAACGGTCGGTTAAAACTGATTAAACTGAAACACTAACCTTTAGAAAATTGACAGAAGGGTATCTCTTGGAGAGCTTCTCCAAAAAAATCAATCCTTGTTTATCATTCTGTTTGTTGCAAAATAGCACCACGGACATACCTGTCACAAACAACAAAACAAAGTTTATGAGGTCTTTGATAATTTTCCATCTAAACAATTTTTGACTTTGACCTGATTTGACTTACCAGGTGAGGTAACGAAATGTCTGAAACGTTCATGGTTGGTAATGACAATCACGTCAGTACCAAACTTCATGCCCTGAACATCTTCACCACGTTGTTTCTTGAGTTGGACTTGTGCATCAAATAATGCACGGCTCACTTCTTCATCTCCTGGTGTTTCTCTTATCACCTTCTCATAATCTTGTATTGAAGCTTCCCAACGTTCCAGCTGATAATGTCCAAATCCCAAGAAAAAAAAGTCAAGTCAGTTTTGCTAAATCCATATACAATCTGACTGGCACGAGTCAGACGACTCAGACTTTTAAATGAAAATTTTCTCTTACCTTGCCATTGCAATCAGCTCTCCTTAACCTAGCTTTAGTGTAAGACCATCTTACACTAAGAGCACTCGTACAATCTTCGACAGCTCTTTCAAATTGCCCGATTTTAGATCGACAAGTAGCTCGATTGCATAACAAAATTGAGTTGTGTGGATCATATTCAAGTCCTTCACTGTACGCAGCACTTGCTTCTGCGAATTTTGATGCCTTGAACAACTCGTTTCCTTGGGATCGAGCTGACGCCACTGCTCGTGCCTTTCTCAGAACCCCATTCACTTCCTTATTGCTGGAATCAAGTTGAACTGCTTTTCGAGCCAATGCCACGGCATTGTCAAACCTGAAATCGTCCAACTTACTTCATCAGTACTACACTTCATGAATTGATCAAAATAAACAAAAAATACCAAAAAAAGTTTTAAATAATAAAATGGATACTAACCTGCCGGAGGCCAAGTCGACTTGTGCTCGTATTTGCAATAGTTGCGCGTTGGCAGAGGGACCGAAGAATTCGGTACAGGCATCGACGTCAAAAGCTGGTGCTTTCATTAGCAAAGCGTCTGCCTCTTCATGTTTGCCGAGTTTTAACAAGGCTTGGGCTTGTAGAGCGAAAATCTGTAATAGAAGAAATGAAAAGGTGATGCATAAATATTTGCATTATGCGAGCAAAATTCAGATGATAAAACGTAAGTTCTTATAATTTTGTGGTATATGAACCTGTGGAGCTGAATCTGCACAAGACGATATTGCGAACCGGGTTCTTTGAAGAACTGCGTTCCAATCTTTTTGTTTCTTTGCCTCATTGCAGTATTTGAGATGAGTTTGAAGAGTTTGCGCTTGATTAATCTCACTAGATTTGGCTTCTTTTCCTGAATTCTTGAAATGGTGCAAAGCAGTCTCAGCGTCTCCCAATCTACAAACAATTAGTCGCATGTCATTAGAAATGCTAAGCATATTGGAACTTGTCGTTACAAGTGATTCGAGTCATCGCAACAGTACGTACCTGAGATAAAGTGTTGCTAATCTGTGATGAGCTCTATGATAAGAAGGGTCAATTCTAATGGCTTCTTTACACTCAACCGCTGCATCAAGAATCCGGCCTAAACCCGTTAATGCAGCGCTCTTGTTACTCCTGTAAGACGCTTTCTCCGGATTCATTGCAATTGCTCGATCATACAAAGCTAAAGCTTCAATAAATTTCCCTTTCTTATATTCTTCGTTACCCATTTCCTTCAACGCCTCAGAATCATACCTACTGGTTGACAAAGCTCGACATAAATTCGGACCTGACGAAGACGATTGTTGATCTTTCTGATTACTACTACTCTTATTGTTATTCCTAACTATGTTACCCATTACGCTATTTGCTGATGAATTCGCATTTGAGTTTTTGGCTCCTGGTTGTCTCAGATTACCCAAGTGACCATGAAGCATTACATTACTCGATGAAGCTCTAACAAGTCCACCAGCTGCGGCTTTCGAACGTTGATGATCGATAATCATCAAATCAAGCTCGCCGGATAAGCCTAGAGTCTCCTTCGGCACCTTCTTTCCTTGTGCTGATTGCCCGTTCTGGTTTGCTGCAACCTTTGTAGTATTCGTTATCCCATTCGACAAATTTGATTTTTTCAGAATACTCCTCGGTGAATTAGAATGACTTTGCTTGGTGATCGGTTTCTGAACCTCCGGTTGCCGAGTTTGAGGTGGTGGTGGTGGTTGCAGCCGCGGTGAGTCTAATTTAATGGCTTCGAGAAAGGCGGTGTCACCGGAACCACCACGTCTCCTCTTCGAATAAGAACTGAAGGATGAGAGAGAGAGAAGGTCATTTGGATTCGCCGGAATTGAACTTGTTGATGATGCTCTCCTCATCGGCCAAAACTTCGGCCGTCGGAAAACTCCGTTGTACAGATTCGAAATACCAATACCACAACCTGATTTATTCTTCTCCATATCATCAGCTTGTGGATATTGCTCAGGAAGAGCAGCCATTTCACCCATCTTCAGTCCGTCCCCTCTCCCTCTCTCAAGAACAAAAACAAACTTTAATGAAACTTAATTACAAGAAAGAACCATTAGAGATAAAAATGTAAAACAACGGCCGAGAGACCGGAAAACTGCCGGGGAAAAACACAGTGTTTCCGGCAGTGGATATGTCTGAAGAACTCAAGCCATTTGTAGGTATTTCTGATCAAAATCTGAGATCTACAGTGTGATTCAAGATATGACTATGAATATATACATTTCAAAAACATGAAGATAAAAAAAGTATTTATCAAGGGCCGGGGGTTGCTTGTACGAGAAGATGTGTAGTAATGGTGGGGACAGAAAACTTTGTGTAAATGAATGTATATGACCTCGAAATATTTCCTGAAGTGCCTCTCAAGAAACCAACTTTTCTTTTCTTTTCTTTTGGGGGTGAAGATCAAAAAAAAGAGAAAGGAAAAGAAAAGAGAAAATGAACAAATTAAATTAATCTTGTTTTTTTTTATTTTTTTGATGGGAGGAAAAAAAAAAAATTGTTTGTCAAACTGTGAGTCATTGTGTGGTGGGGGCATGAAGATGATGACGACGAGGTAAAGAGAGAACGGACCTAAGGATCCGGTCATTGGATGAAATTCCAATCGTTAAAGATTAAGAAAATTAGTAACTCATTTTGTGCTGGCAATGGCATTATTCTTCTACCATTTTTTTTCTTCTAAATGTGGAGAGACCAAGTGAGGTGTGAGATGAGGTAATCGAGTCGTGAGTCATGACTTAGCTGGAGATGTGGTTTCATTCACAAAACAAGAAAATTCCAATGGAACGTCAAGGGAGTTGGTTTTTCTAGTTTTGTTATGGGATTTGAATAGTCTTTGAACCTGTTAAATCAAGAATCCATCATTTGGACGTCGACACAAATGGAGGAGATGGATTTGTTCAAGAAAGAATGGGAGGAAGGTTCTTCCAACTGCCTAGACAGCTAACTGGCTAAGACCAATTCCATTCCATTTTGTATAGACGGCACAAATAAGAGCCAAAAAAGTTCACATCCCTTGAAAAATATATGCAACCTTCATGGAAGAGAGTTGTTCATCGGTTCAAGATCCCATGGATGCTAATAGGGGTTACCAATTGAATTGGGGGTGTACCACATTTCCATATAAGACAAAACAATTTTCCCCATTTCAATAATACACCCCTAACGAAAATGTGTTCTCCTATTAGCAATGTTGATGGTTATTTTATTTATTTTAATCCTTTTTTTTTTGAAGCAACAATGTTATTCCATTTTTATTGTTTTTGTATTTATTTAGATGGACACATAACCCATTAAACCATTTTTTCCCCATTGCACTATTACATTTTCTTCACATATAATAATTTGACTTAGTTTAGGCTTGTAGGGGAGACTTGTTAAAACATACAAATGTAGATGGAATCATAGAACTCCCAACAACCACAATACTTAAACTAAATCTAGTCGCCATAGGTTACACCAACTCTGCAAGAACATGAAAAAGAAATCAAGACCAATGATGATGATAGATTGCTTCTCCCATGTTTGTAATTGGTGTAGACATCCTGTACCAAGACGTGGACGCAGCTTTGCTTGACAACCAACATTTTTAATTAGCTATTTAACCTCATGCCTTAATATATAACTACTAGACCGCGAGACTACTAATTAGACCTTAGCTTTTCCATTAAGCGATAATACCAACCATTAAACTATCATTTTGTTCACTTAATCTGTCGTGGAGTTGTTTTATTTTATTAAACACTTTTACTAAATATAATAATAAGACCCAAATCTCTCCGATTAGATTAATATCTTTCATTTCCTAGAGCAACTTGCAAAGTAAAGTACTTTTTTAGGCCGAGTCAAATTATGCACCTATTACAAACTTTAAAGCTTTGCAATGAAAACCATTGTCCTGGTTTTAACAAGTAGTTGATTGCCATGCGAATAATCTGGATAAAATCAGTTGTCCCAACTTGTCATCTCAACGGAAATAGATTTGAATAAGATCAGATGTCCCAACTTGCAATCTGGACGGAAATAGATGGAAAATTTGCCCCATACATTTAAGAGCGAAAAAGACAGATAGGGTCAGTTGTCCTGGCTTACTAGTTGACACTTTTCACCTAATTTTTTTTTAAAATTTGTGCCCTGTTCCTGGTTTGCTCTAACATAGTGGGATTTGCCACATTTTTCCTTTTTGTATGAACTTGTAGCAAAGGGCACAAATTAGTGATGCACCATATATGTCGCCTCTTATTGAGGCACTTTCTTAATGCTTCATTTAGAAGATACTAATATGTCATATGATTGAAAGATAAGATCAAGAGGATAACTGGATAAGAACAGATGATTTGTCGTACTTGTTAATAATACAAGGAATAGGGAATTAATCTCAAGACAAAGAAGGGATCCCATCTTTCAAAATCACACACCAAAAAGCTTAGTAATTACTCCATATCTTTAAGCTGCATCTGTATATGATGTGTGTGTGGGGGGGTGTTGCATGCTTGAAACGTAAGGCTGAAGAAGATAAAAGGAGAGGAAACTACTACCTAGAACGTAAAGAATGAAGTAAGCCATGTGAATGAAATCAAAGAGACTTGAAAGTTGAATCACTCTCCTGCAACTTCAACTCAACTTTGCTTGCCTTATGAGAGAACTAATTCTCTTTTTTTCTTCACTTTCTTTAGTTCACAAGTGAACTAAATTTTACCCAACAAAAGTTTCTTCCTTCATTCAGAAACTTGATACTTGCCCACCTCTCATCTCACTTTCTTTGTTTCACAAGCTAAGGAAATTCTACCAGAAAAAAAGAGTATCTTACTTCATTAGGAAGAGAATTGAGCTTTGTAAAGTCGTCTAGTTCTGGGAATATGCCCAGGTAGATACCGTACAGTACAATAGCATGTCACATCCCGTCATAACTGCAAGGGTGATCCATCTTTGTATCGGATTAAAAGTCTAGCAGGCAAATTTCGTGCATATATTGCCAGACATGATTCTTGTGCAACTCCTGTGGAACTAATTTCATGTTGGCAACGTTCTGTCATTTAAAACTATTCTGGAAACCCCTATGTTATACGAAAACCTTATCGAACATACAGTGGGAAACAGAGAAAGTACATCTGAATTTGCCAATCTAAAAGGTTGCTGTGAGGTGTTGGCTGGCTTACAGTGTGGGAGAATCATCAGTTCATGGATTCACTGTCTCACTGTGACACAACATTTAGAACCAGATATTAGCCCTGAAATTTGATGATTTTTGACAACATAACGGTTACAGGTAGTCAGGAGTCTGATCTAACATGATTGGTGCATTAAAATTGTGCAGTGAAATGAAGACTATCCGCATAACTGAATGATACTAAACTGATATATGTAACACTATATATAACAAAAGATGGAGGAACAAAACGAAATTTAGATGCCCTGTGTCTCCACAACTGCTCATAAGAATAGAACTCGAGGGTTAATCATTGTTATTGGACGACAAAATGTGTGCCAGTTCTTATCTATCTCAGTAACCAAAATAGATAGTAAGCTGAATGACGGCATATGACAGTGGTTTTTTCACAACAACACCGTGAAAAACATATGCTGTCATGCTAGAGGATCTGAATTCTGCTTACCAAGTCAGATAGGGTTGCCATATCATCTACGAGTCGGGTGCTTTTTCAGGTGCTTTACTTGGACGGGCTTTTGTCAACTTGATTATTTCTTCTGACAGTTGCTCAGCAGTGTACTCTAAGCCAAAACATCTCGCAATCTCCAAATTTGGATCCAACAAGTACCTGTATGTTAATGTGAATGTTTAAATGAAATCAAGCGACAAAAAAATAAAAAAAGTTTTGTTCAGGTATACCAAATATTGTAAGCAAGATTTACTTACATGTTATGGGAAGTCTGTACGAGGTAATCTGCTCCATCTTCCTCAACCTTTCTGAAGAAAACTCGATATTCTCGAGCCATCTCTTTTATTGAACAAATCGATCCCGTTAATCCAACAATTCTTGGATCAAACTCTGTATAAGAAAGACATTGATGAAGAGATAAAATTGGTGAGAGATTAATTTCATATAAATTACTATATGAGGAGATATTACACGTGGTGCTCACCCTTGAGGTAAGCATTGAGTTGACGAGGGGAATCCCTTTCGGGATCAATTGTAACAAATGTGGGTATAATCTTCAAATCCTGTTCAGATTCTTGTTCCAAACCGAAAAAAGGTATTATCAGTACCCTTAAGAAGAACAAAAAGGCAAGGAATTATCTGTAGTGACAATCAAAAACACTGGAAACTGCATATACACCAACCTAATATTTTGATGGCCTTTGCCATTTTCTCAACTTCTTCTGGACCAACATCAGGAGAAGATGTGTACCCAAAGTAGAGCAGTACCCAGTTTCCTCGAAAATTGCGTTCAGTTACAGAATTATGTTCAGTATCAATCAGATTAAACGGGCCTCCAACAGTAGGTCCTTTGCACTCACAACTCAATCTGTCAGTACCTTGACCTGATACAGTGAAGTTAACAAGAAATCGCTTTAAGGAAGCACCAAACTTCAACAAATTTTGAAACTGAATTCAAAGATAGAAAAACAAAAAGAAACAAACGAGTCTTCTCCAAGTTAATCATGTGTCACTCTCAGACGAAAATGCTCCTCCCTTTGTTATTTCTACAGAATGGTCCACTCCACATGCTCTCAGTGAGAAATCTAACATTGGCACACCGCCAAAACCTTACTATAAGATAGTGGAGAAATCAAATAATTTCTCAGAGCTACATCTCCTTGGAACTTGCCTTATGAAATGAAATCATAAAAGTTGAAGGAGACTTCAGTGCCAGATTTTTACCTAATGTAGTACATGTGGCATTAGCTTAATATTTTGGTGGTTCCTAAAACGAAATCTGTTTACTCAAACTGATCGTTCGTAACTTGGAAGATAAGAATATTACTAGATTCAAAACTTAAGAATGATTTAATACAAGAGAGCAGACCTTTTAGTACAACTCGCTTCTCATCGTTATAGTGAACAAATATGCCTGCTCCAACAATGGCCAGTAATCCTGTGGGCTACAGATATTAAAGATGTTAGTAATGCTTGTCGGATTTTTACTCGAAAGAACAAGAAGAAGATAATTCCGAACAACAATGATTTATGAATGGTGCAGACATGTGATGTGACAAGTTCAACTTCTTTAGATAAAAGAGTGAGTTTTCAGAGAATATCGTACAATAATAAATCTAGCCAGGGGGGACGAATGAGAGTTCTGTGGCTGTTGAGTAGTTACTAGAGGCTTAGTATCTAGCTTTCGCTTATTGTTTTTCGGTGCTCCGCTGTAGTTACGACACTGAACTCTTCTGGAGGAACCTAACCTACAGCGAACATATTGGTTAGTCTGAGCCAGCGCAACAGAACCCACAAACACAATAAGTTCTAAAATTGAAATGAGCTGTAACAACAAACACCAATATCAAGATAAAGTTTAACCTTAGAGCAGGGTAAACGTGGCTAACCCTCCAAAGAATCATAAAAAATCAATAGCTTGATTTCTTGCAAAAACTTACAAGGCAAAAGTTAAGAACTGTGTTTATACAAGAAAGAAAAGGAGATTTGATTTGTCACAGAGTGCCATTAAGTGCAAAAATGAATCAATAAGTTAGGATCCGAAAGCCCTATAACCAAGTCTGCAACACTAACATAATGCAGCCAGGGTGTGAAGGTTAAGACTATTAAAACACTTGTTCAGTTGGCCGTACTCAGTGTATAATACAAACTTACACCCACAAACACTTATTCACTTTTGCACTCAAACATATGGACCTTTCTTGTTGCACGGTTTCCTCAACCACATTGACAAAGCTTTAAACCACATTTTACAGACAAATTCAGTTATACCCACGAAGACAGGATTTCAATAAGGTTTTTGAACCTTTCAACATAAACAGGACACAGCTTCATAACTAAATCAATGAAGCATGACACCACATTTTATAACTAGATTCATGAATTCCCCCCTAGTAAAAATTACCCATATCCAATCTGGTGACAACCCGACACACCCCTAAATTTAGCTACTGATTTTTGAACTAATCCCCACTTCATATTTTTCAACTTTCGGCAATTGAATTTATACAAGCAAGAAAAGAAGATTGGATTGTAGCGTAGGCTCGAGTGTTCCGAACTAATGCCATTTAGTGCGAAATTGAATGTATAACTTAGCAACGAAAAAGCTCTTACCAACAAGTTGTGTTACACTATTTCATTCCTGAGACACAATAACATAATGCAGCCAAAGTATGAAGGTTAAGACTACTAAAACACTTTTTCAGGTGGCCGTGTATAAATCAAACTTATACCTACAAACTCAATCGTATGGACCTCCGTATTACACGGTTTCCTCAACTACATAAACACAGCTTTTATTAAACTCAGCCAAATTCAAGAATCTCCCCCTAGTATTACCACTACCCATATCCAACCACATGATAATCCAACACCCAAGATTTATCTCAGTAACAGTGGATGCTGATTATTGAACTAAACCGCCACTTCGTATTTACTCTACAAATTTCACCATCTCTATTGAACTTCATCAATTTAATACATTATAGTTCATATTGAGAATCTAAGCAGACAAATTAAGATAAATCCACTCTAAAAACTAAACTAGTCATACAAATTAAGATAAAACAACAAATTAGGTTTTACAACGAATTCAAACGAACATGAACCAGCACAAGAAATTAATCCCCAAAATAAGTAACAAAGAAGCTGAAAATTTACCTGTGAAGAAGTGAATTCACACAATCACCAGACCGATTTCGGAGGGAAGAAGCAAGAAACCGAGATATGGGCATGATTTTTAAAATTGGGGTTTTAATCTAATAATGAAAGAATCAACCTCATTGAAATAGAAAATCAAATCAAGAACTTATCACAAGCTTCAACTGAGAATTAGGGTTTGGTTGTTGTCTATATTTTTCTTGAGTTTCAAGAAAATCTAAAAAGAATGATGGAAATTTTGGGGGTAAAATTTTGGGACAGAAAAATTGAAATCAACAAGTTAAGTGTAAGGTGTTTATAGCTAAACAATGGCGTGTGGGAGGGTGTAAGAAAGAAGAAGAAGTAGTAGCCTTTGATGGGCTTATAACTATTGGCATGACGAGCCCACAAGAAGTAGTTAGGTTTGGATAAGGATTTTAGTATAATTATATGAAATTATTAGGGAATCAATACATAACTCGTTATGCATACTATCTTTTCGTGATAACTCGTTATGCGGCCCTAATTTTTCAGGAAAGTATAATTGGAAGCTTAACTTGGACATAACATATCTAAAAATCCGCGCCTTAGAATTTTACAAATTTTATATCGTTGGAAATCTTTTAAAAGAGCTACATAACGAGTACAAACAAGAATATCAAATTTTTGTTTTTCACGAAAAAATCGGAGGTGATCCTCATTTTAGTGGAAATTTTTCGAAAACTTGATACATAATCATTATGCAATACCAAAACGATGCATAACACATTCTCGTGACGCATAACAAATTATGCAACTATTTTCTCCACCGCATAACACATTATGCATTTGGATAACAAAGTTATGCATCTATAACAAGTTATTTAACCATTGTTTTGGTCGATTTTAGTGCGTACATAAAAAAAATTAATGCATAATGGTATGCATCCATATTTACGTATGCATATCATGTTATGCATCTATTTTCTCGATGCATAAAAGATTCTCGCAGCAATTTTCTCGATGCATAACGATTATGCAAATATATTTTGGGATGCATAACAAAGTTATGCATCCATTTTCTTGATCGCATAACATGTTATGCATATATTATTATAGGTGCATAACGTGTTATGCGTCTTTGTCTTTGTTGGTTTCAAGTAGTAACAAAAAATTGATGCATAACGTGTTATGCAACCGTTTTTAGATCGCATAACAAGCTATGCAACAATTTTTGTAAATGAATAATAGTTATACATCCATTTTCTCGATTGCATAACATGTTATGCAGACATTTTCTCAAGCTCCATGGAAGATTATGCAATAATGCATGCACTAAAAATTCAAGTTGAATTTCTCCATTAAGTTTAGATTCATAAACATAGAATTTTCTTTGTTTTGTCAAGTTTGTCACGCACTAGTGGGACCAAGAGGATAGAAGACGTGGCAACCACGCTCTTATCTTCAGTATTTCTAACAAGAGAAAATTTCATTTCCTCTTTTTTTCTTAGTTTTCTTTCACATCTGTTGGTGCAACTACAAATCTTACAGAGAACTAGAGATTGTTTAAGTGAGGGAAGATGGTGATTAGCTACAAGAAATACCGCTACCAAATCAAGATGGAGACTTCAATGATGGGAATTTCGTCGTATCCACAAAGAACAACGATGGATATATGGGTTCTGTTCATGTTTTGAAATGTCGGTCTAATTTGGAATTTGAGATGGAAATGAAGAAGGAATCAGGGGTTCTTGTATGCAATTCAAGTTTAGATCGAAATTGTAGTATCTCGTGGTATTCGATTGGGAAGAAATTTGCTTGATTTGAGATGTGAATTAGGTCTGAATTTTGGGGGTTAAATGATATACTTGATGGGTATTATCAACAACAAATCGGTGATTGTAACATAGACAGTCCAAGTTGAATTTCTCCATTAAGTTTTTTTTCTGAATAAAGGGAAGACTGAATGAATCATAAATAAAGAAGAAAAAGTTATTATTCTCACCAATTGAAAAAGCGAAATTCAACCCCCCAAACACCACAGATCCATTCTCGTCATCGCTTCTTTAATCAATCCTTGATGTCTCCATTTCAGTTCAACTGCGGAAGCTAAAAATGATGCTCAGATCCCCTTTCAACCCCCAAATACGAATATGTTAAAATTCAACCCCCAAATACGAAGATGTTGATACTCCAATAGAACTGAAACGCAAGTAGTAGGGAGATACGAATCGGAGAAGAAGAAGAAAAAACACCGAAAACATAATTTGTAAATTATGGGTTTGGGAATAATTTTTTCCCCAAAAATGGGTGCGCGCCTGTGTTTTTTTTAGCGTGGGTTTCACAGTGGGAAAGATGCAAAGAATGGGTCTCACTGTAGTTTTCACTTTTAGTAAGGGAAAATTAGGGGGAGACCCAAAAAAAATAATATTCTCATTGTCAAGCCCACAATTAATTTTTGGTACGGTGACACCCATAATTATATGAAATTATTAATGAATCAATACATAACTCGTTATGCATACTATCTTTTCGTGCATAACTCGTTATGCACCCTAATTTTTCAGGGGTATAATTGGAAGCGCAAATTGGACATAACATATCTAAAAATCCGCGCCTTAGAATTTTACAAATTTTATATCGTTGGAAATCTTTTTAAAAGAGCTACACAACGAGTACAAACAAGAATATCAAATTTTAGTTTTTCACGAAAAAATCGGAGGTGACCCTCATTTTAGGGAAAATTTTCGAAAACTTCATACATAACCATTATGCAGTCACCAAAAACGATGCATAACACATTCTGCAGACGCATAATGAATTATGCAACCATTTTCTCCACTGCATAACAAATTATACATTTGGATAACAAAGTTATGCATCTATAACAAGTTATGTAACCATTGTTTTGGTTGATTTTAGTGTGTACATAAAAAAAATTGATGCATAATGCAGTATGCATCCATATTTACGGATGCATATCAGGTTATGCATCTATTTTCTCGATGCATAAAAGATTGTGCAAAGAATTTTCTCGATGCATAACGCATTATACAGTCATATTTTCGGATGCATAACATGTTATGCATCCATTTTCTTGATTGCATAACATGTTATGCATATATTATTATAGGTGCATAACGTGTTATGCAGCATTTTTTTGTTGTTGGTTTCATTACTAACAAAAGTAGCCGCATAACGTGTTATGCAACCATTCTCTCAGACGCATAACAAGTTATGCAAACAAAAAAAGGTTGCATAACTTGTCATGCACCTACAATAATAGTTGCATAACGTGTTATGCAACCATTTTCCGGGCAGCATAACAAGTTATGCAACAAATTTTGTAGACAACAAATCTTGCATTGGACTGCAAGACTTAACATCAACCATCTCTGTCACCACTTTCCCAGCTACAACAACAACACCACTGAACTGCACCAGTTCTGCCATCTTCTATTGCTTCACATATTCCACCAACTCCATCAAAACACAACCATTGCATATATATATAACAAATGTCTCTTTGACTAGCATAGAATCAGCAGGCTAAGTATGGCGAACCATGCAGCTTAAACTGTGGACTAATTAACATTTGAGTTGTGCAGGAAAGGTCCATCATATCTCGAAAGGAAGAGATGGAATCTGCACCAATTGTAACACTAGTACTATTAGGTTCTTTATTGCTCCCACAACTCCAAAGCATAGTGATGACTGATGAGTCTGGTTACCACTTTGTTTTGCTAGTGCTAGGATAAGAGAGGGAACTTGGTGGGATTCATCGACACTGTGTCCGGGGTTTCTCTGATTCTTTGTATCTTCAATCTGTCATCCAAGTAATATATACAAATTATCCAACCAGCGGAAAAATTCTCCAGCCACTTCAACATCCACTTGTCTATTAATAAGTATTGCATCATCTAAACAGTAATACATTCACTCCCTCCTTTGAATACAATAGAACTCTCAAGCTGATGTTGTTGTTGTAGGCAACTAGAGAGACCACAAACTTCATTTTCTATCTTCTCTCTGTCCAATCTCTCTATACAATCACACAAATTATCTCAGTCACGTCCAAGCTCCCCAAAGACCACCGTTCACTATCACAAACGCCATTATATATGTACGAAAGAATACCCACTGCTTAGAAGAGTTTCCTGCCATTCTTTCCCAATCGAGTACCGAGAGATGCTCCTAAACTCCAGCATTAGCACAGCTGGTGATAAACCCCAGTTCACATCAATATATAGATTACCAGCACCAGTCCATGATATACATCAACAGAAACCCAATTTCTTCTTCCTTTAATCTTCAAACAACCGTAGAAAACCCTATTTCTTCCCTCTTCATCATCTCTGAGATTGACTTCAGTGAACTGACGTCTTCAATAACTCCATCATCTCTGAACCTCATACAACAACAATAATTCGTCCACTGATTCTCTTTTTTTTTTTTTTTCTAAATTCTCATAGCCTCCTCTCCTCTGTCTTGATTTCAGATCGAACCCTAGAGAAAGAGAAAGAAACTTAAGATCATTATCGCCTTTTTGAGAAAGAACAAGGAACTGAGAGTGTTTATAATGGAAGAAAAAAATGTAATCAGAATTTTAGAAAATATGGGTTTCGTAGAAATTTTATCTCAAAAACTGGGTGCGCGCGTGAAGATTTCTGTCCGTGGGTTTCACGGTGGAAAAAATCAGAAAAATGGGTCTGTGTGTAGTTTTCACTTTTAGTAAAAAAAGATAAAAATGGATATGTACTGTTGTGGTTTAGAGTTTAGACATTCACCTCAGGCCTATTCCTATGCATATGGCAAACATCCCATTATGCCATATATGCACTCATTATGGGTATGCCAAAGTGTCAAATTTATATGCTTATATGTCAATTACAACATAGTAGGTATATACGACAGACTTTCCAGTGAGCGATAGAGTGTCCATCGCTAGATGGTCAAAATATCGCTCGTTGGTCATTACAGTGCCAGCACTAGTCATTACATCGCTCACTGATCTGATCATCGCTTATCAGTTCCTCATCCATCGGCTACCATTTTCCCCCTCTATAAATACCTAATTTCAAACTTATTTCAACTCACACCACCAGAATATCTAAATCCCTCTAGAATTTCTCAATCTCCAATTCTTTTCATCGCTCTTCCAATTCCTCAGAGAGCATGGCTTATAATATGAACATGGCTGAGTTCGTAGCAAACGAACATGCTGCCGAAAATCAAAGAGTTGTTAATCGTGCCAATGTGCAAAGTGAAATTAGGAGAAGTCAATTTAGGAGGCGATTACCAAAATTCACTATTGCAGAAGATGAATGTATTTGCAGGAATTATATTTATTTTACTGGGACTTTACTCGGAGATGCATTACATCCCCAAACATTTTGGCAAAATATTTTTGGGAAATTTCAAGAACAAACAATGAACCTCAACAATCATGATGTCTCAGAGTTGAGTCATCACTTCACTATAATCAATCAAAAAGTTATTAGGTATGTTTTGTTTTACTTCAGCAAGAAGGTCCAAACATGAGGGAATGTGTAACCATGATGGAACTTCAACAAAGGTGTCGTGCGGAATATCGTCGCATCTACGAAAAAAACTTCCAATTTAGATGTTGTTTTGAGATTTTAAATTATTTTCCCAAATATTGTCCAATATTTATGTTTTAATTTCTTAATTGTCCATTTAAGTTCTTATGTTTTAATTTCTTAATTGTCCATTTAAGTTCTTATGTTTTAATTTCTTAATTGTCTAAGTATTAAGCTTTAATATTTGTTTAAACTATTAAATGTATCTCTAATAAGAATGTAAGATTGGATTAAGAATAGAATTAAGCTTAATTTTCCACAATGCTCGTCAAATTTTCAAATTCATTAAACTTCGATATAATCATTAATAGTCATTTTACAAGACATAAAACTAAACAATAATAATTTGAAATATATATGTTTGTAAGGTAAAATCGCTTCTACCCCAAACACAGAAATTTGTATGATGCTGCTGCTGGGATTCGATCGCTGCTTCAATCTTCAATTGATTTGGTTAATGGAGAAAGGTGGGGGATACCTGCAAAAAACCCTCCGATGCCTAAGTTAGCAAGAGAATATTTTCACAGGAGTTTTAATGGGGAAGATTGCATACCTTTTTGGTTGGGAAAACTTCCCTTTATATGCTATTACTTTACCATTTCTGATACATGCATGAATTGCAGTTATTGGCCCTGCATGCCTGCTTTTGATGCAAGGGATAAATTCCCTGCATGACGCCCTGCCATGAATTCAATGCATGACGCCCTGACTTGAATTCCATGTATGCCTTCATGGTTAGAATTGAATTACTTGCCATAAGCCCACATCTTGTTAATCTTCTTCATGAACGGAGTGTCCTTTGTTTATCTTCTTCTCCGCTTCAAATTTGTTTTGCCTTGATTTTCCTTCCTTGAACCTTTCTTTACCTTTTCTTAGTTGCGGTTTTGACTTGGCTAATATCCAAAACTTGAAGACTTCTTTGCTTCTTACCTATTTCTTCATAACTATCACATATCTTCTTAACGACACCTTCAAGCACTACTCCGGAAAAATCAAGTTGTGTTGTCGAATCAAATTGGGTTTGAAACTGTGCCACTTGGGAAAATTTGAAAAAATAAATTATATTAGTTGCGGTAGAAATCCGCTAGGAAAACAGATTGGGGCGGAATGATCAGGGACTACGAAATTAAATAGCACTGAGTTACGACGAATACGTAACCAGACAATTAATCTCCATTTAATCGACGATTAATCGGCATGTAATCGGATCAGCAAATAATCTCCGCCTAATCGGCGATTGCCACTCGTTTTTTACCGCCGACCATTTAATCGCCGACTTATCGGTACTAATCTGTAATAGACTACTAATCACCGACTAATCGGGAAATGATCGGCGATTTCCGCTGGAACTTGCCACCGGACTTGGTCGTTGTCGTGGCGGACTTGGTTTCCGGACTGGAAATTTGTGAAGTGGCGGTCCTTATGCGGAACTTTCTAGCCCAAGTTGGAGTTTTTGCTCATGGGCTTGTGAATTGAGTGTTTGTTAGCTAGGCCTAGCTTAGTTTTTTACCCATGGGCTTGGACATGGGGGTTTTGAAGGACAAAACTTGCCCATTTCCTTGTGTAGAATATTAGGGGTACAAACATCTCCCCCTCTTAATACATAACATGTTATGGGTTAGGAAGTTCGGGTTTCCCTACGAATTTGTATTTTCCTGGAGTGTTACATGACTCGCCCCCAGAAGTGTAATGACTTAGCTAGGGTGTCATACATCTTGTCCCCAAATGGTTGGGGTGACATACAACTAGCCCCCAGTGTGTTTTATATCATGCTGCTCAATGCTCGCGAAGGGGTGTACGTCCCTGCTGCATTTTGCTTGCTCATGGAGTAAAAAGTTGAGTTTTTCTGCTATCTTGAATTTGCACAGTGGGCTAATCCTGCTATTCATGATGTGCGCAGAGTTTGGGACGTGTACATTCTCATGTGCCTGGACAGATGAAAACGTTCGCCACATTTGTTGTTGTCCCGCATGATGGGGATAAAATTGAGATAGGGTAAAAATGCTCGAACTGTGCATTCACCCTATCTGCAAGGTGTCAGAGACGTTGTTGACAGCAGACTCGAACTGTACTGTTTTGTCATTTAGGGTTGACTATGGATTCGATTATTCGCAGCAGCTTATAATTAATTCGAACAATAAAGTATGGAATACCGAAATAATGCTGAATTGAATTTATGAATTGAAGTAACAAGATAAATACCTACTGCTTTGACAACTGCTGCCTCATTAAAACCTTTGAGTGGAAAACCCAGTGGGATAAAACCATCAAAAATGAAAAAGAGTGCAACACAGCAGGATTTGAATCTACTCCTAATGATAAAACTTCTTCAAGTGGAACGAATTCCACGGCTTCCATGGTTTTGAATCCTCCTTTCTGTCGAGGTTACTCAAGTTGTAGGATCCCCAAGATGCTGGCCTATCCACTATGTATGGACCTTCCCAGTTTGTTCCGAGCTTCCCACAGTTTGGCTCCATCGTGGCTGCTCGGGTTTTCTTCAAGACGTATTCCCCTATCTTGAACGACCGTTCTCTGACCTTGCGATCATATCCCAACTTGATTGCTTGCTGGTATCGAACTATATTCTTCAAGGTTGTTTCTCTATGCTCTTCCAGTAACTCCTTATCTAGAGCCAGTATGCTGTCATTTTTCCCAGATTTGACAGCACGAGTTTTGGTAGTCTTCAGCTGCACCTCGGTGGGTATGACTGCCTCCATCCCATATGCCAATGTAAACGGTGAAAATCCAGTGGACCTTTTTGGGGTTGTCCGGTAGGACCATAAGACTCCAGGAAACTCTTCGGTCCATTTTCCCTTCGCCTTCTCCAGTCGTTTCTTGAGATTGTCCATAATAACATGATTGGTCGCTTCTGCCTGCCCGTTGCTCTGAGCATAGTAAGGAGATGAGAAATTGTGGAGAATATTCAGGCCCTTGCAGAAGTCTTTGATTACCCCGGAATCAAACTGCTTCCCATTGTCTGATATTATCGCGTCTGGGTTTCCAAATCTGCAGACGATATTCTCCCATATGAATCTTTTCACATCATATATGGTAACGTGTACCAGTGCTACTGCTTCGACCCACTTGGTGAAATAGTCGGTGGCAGCTAATACGAACATAACGCCCCAAGGAGCTTTGGGAAGCGGTCCGACTATGTCTAATACCCACATAGAGAATGGCCAGGGACTGAAAACTGGATGCAACTCGTTGGATGGTCTTTTCGGAATTGGAGTGTGTTCCTGGCATGGCACACATTTATGCGCATATTCCTTGGCGTCTTTCTGCATATATGGCCAGAAATATCCCTGGGTAAGAACTCTGTGTGCGAGGCTGCACCCTCCAAAATGGCTGCCACATATTCCTTCGTGAGCCTCAGCCAGTATCAGTTGTCCTTCCTCGGCTGATATGCATCGCAAAAATTGCTCCAAAGCTACAAGTTAGCGGTATAACAACCCTTCGATCATTGAGTATCTCCATGAATTCTTTTTCACCTTTGCAGCAAGTTTCTCATCTTCAGGGAGTTCTCCAGTTGTCAGGTACTGGATGTAAGGTTGACGCCAATCTGCAATGTTTTCAACATGATCTCCTGTCACTGGACTGTCAATATCCATATTGCTGTCAATGTTCTCTGTTTCTCCCTGTGCTGATGTAGCTGCCCTCTCTCCCCTACTAGCGTGTTCGAAAGCCAGAACAAAGTGGCTGTCTGAGATGCTACATAACTCTTGGAAATCTACTACAATGAATTTGGCGGTATCTGTTGGCACTGCGGAAGACAGATATGCTAAAGCATTTGCGTGCCTGTTCTCCAACCGTGGTCGCTTCCTAATAGAGAATCGGTCGAACTCATTTGCTAGCTCTTTCATATGGTCCAAATACAATGCCATTCTCTCCTCCTTTTCTCTGAAGGTCCCCAGAAAATGGTTAACTACTAGCATGGAATCGGTCACCAGCTTCACGTTCTTCGCATCTAACTGCTTGACAGCTTTTAAACCGATAATCGCAGCTTCATATTCAGCTTCATTGTTTGATGCTTGGAAACCCAACCTGGTCGCTTTCTCGATTCTTGAACCTTCGAGAGTAAGGATTACGCATCCAACTCCAGCACCACTAACGTTTGAAGACCCATCAGTAAATACGGTCCATAATGGTTCTGGTGTATCGATCTCCATTGCAGACTCGCTCCCAGTCTGATCAGTGACTGGATCAGTGGGTTTGAACAACTCCTCTTCTTCTCCAGCAACCGTTTATATATCGTCCACCGGAAAATCTGCTAGAAGTGCAGCCAGTGCGTGTCCTTTTTCTGCAGTTCTGGTTTCGTACTAGATCTCATACGCCCCCAGAAAATTTGACCATATGGCTAGTCGAATGGAATCATCGGCACGTTCCAGGATTCGCTTCAGTGGGTATTCCGAGTATACTACGATCTGCCTTCCTTGGAAATAAGGCTTTAGGCGACAAGATGCATGGAACAGTGCAAGTGCTATCTTCTCAATTTTCTTGTACCGTGTTTCCGCCCCCGTCAAGGATTTACTGACAAAGTAAACAGGCTTCTCATATGGATCCGTAAAAAACAGCACTGCACTCACAGCGTTCTCCGTTGCAGCCAGATAAACTCCAATAGGTTTTCCAGCTTTTGGACTCACCAAAACCGGTGGGGTTGACAAATACTGCTTTATCTCATCAAAATCCCTTTCACACTCAGCCGTCCAACCAAAATTCACTGCTTTCTTCAAAACGTCAAATAATGGCTTGAATCGATCTGACGAGCGTGAAATGAAACGGTTTAAGGCCGCCAATCGTCCTGCTAGATTCTGGACTTCCTTCTTAGTTCTTGGGTATGGCATTTCTCTGATAGATCTGATTTGATTTGGATTTGCCTCGATTCCTCTGTGTGTCATCAAGTATCCAAGGAATTTTCCTGATGACAGCCCGAATGAACATTTTTTTGGATTGAGCATCATACGATATTGCCTTAAGATATCGAACGTCTTTTGCAGATCAAGAAAATGCGATTCTTTTTGCTGGGATTTCACTACCATATCATCGATGTATACCTCCATCGACTTCCTGATCAGATCCTTGAACATATGGTCTACCAAGTGCTGGTAGGTTTCCCCTGCGTTCTTTAGCCCGAACGGCATTACAGTATAGCAGTAAAATCCCCTGTCAGTAATGAACGCAGTATGCTCTTGATCGTCTTCGAACAAAGGTATTTGATTATACCCCGAAAAACCGTCCATGAATGACAGTCTCCCATACCCTGCAGTTTTATCTACCAAATATCTTATCATTGGCAGCGGGTACGGGTCACTCGGACATGCTTTATTCAAATCTGTAAAATCGATACAGACACGAATTTTACCATTCTTCTTTGGAACGACAACCACATTTGACATCCATCGAGGATATTGTACTGGTCGAATAAACTTTGCTTCCAACAGCTTTTTGACTTCTTCATTAACTCCATCTTTTTTGCTTTGGGCCATATTTCTGATTTTCTTTCGAACCGGACGGAACTTCTCATCAATATTTAGCCTGTGGAAGTCTACATTCGGGTCTATCCCTGGCATCTCAGAAAAATCCATGCGAAAATATCGGCGTTTGCTCTTAGAAATGTAACCAAATCGTCACGTTCGTGTGCAGGAAAATCTGCCCCTACGAATGTTTTTTTGTGCTCCTCATCTCCAATCTGGACCTCGATCAGTTTCTCGACCGTCGGGGGTTCAGCTGCGTCCTCTCCCCTATATGATTCTGGAGGGAGAGGGTTCTGTAATTGCTATTTCTGCTCGACTCGCATGATCTGGTTTCCACTAACTTATGACTTCTTGTACTCATCCATTGCATTCTCATGACACTTATGGGTGGCCATATGATCACCTCTAACTTTCACAACTCCTTCTTGGGTAATAAACTTCAGGCACTGATGATTAGATGATGTGACTGCACCTATCTCATACAACCAATCTCGTCCTACAATCGCATTGCAGGGTGCTCTGCAATCCAGCAACAAGAAAGTTCCCAGGACGGACTTGTTAGCCACTGTTATCGGTATCTTCACTTTTCCAATCTCCTTTGTAACTTCGCCGCTGAAACCAATAATTGGGTTTTCATCCTCCTCGATCAGGTCGTGTGGGAGATTCATAGAGGCGTAAGCTCCTGAAAACAACACACTCACTGAGCTTCCAGTATCCGCTAAAATCCGGTGCACACGAAACATGCAAATCCAAGCATTTATAATGACAACATCGTTGTGTGGAGCATATACACCTATCATGTCTGCATCAGAGAACTCGAACTTTTTGCACCCGAGATCCTTAGTTTCTGCTCCATTACCGCTGACAAAATCAATGTGATTTGTTAGGTACCATTCTTTCAACTGTCTGAGCTTTCTCATGGTCTCGTCTTCCGATGCCCTCCTGGTCATTGAATGGATCATGGCGTGACTGACGTTAATCAGACGAGTGTTAATCACATTTGCAGTACCAAACTGATATGTACCTTTCCCGAAGTCCTTTTTCACGTACTATTGCAGCTTTCCAGCGTCGATCATTCGCTGGATCTCGATCTGTAAAGAGCGGCAGTTCTCAGTTTTGTGACCATGGTCTTTATGGAACTTGCATTATTTGCTCCTATCACGTTTATCTTGTGTTTCTGCTGCCAAAGGACGTGGGGGGCTCAAATCCTTGTGTATTTTTTCGTACAAGTCTGTAAGACTTACGTTCAGCGGGGTCAGCTTCATGTCGTGAAATTTCTGGTACCCAGTTTCGGTGCGTTCACCTTGATTTTTCTCTCGAGAATCACCACGATCATTATGCTGTCCTTTTGAACGGTTCTTGTATTTTTCCTTATTCCCATCATTTGGATGATTGGATGATCTGTTAACTTATTATCGGGCTTTAGAGTCGTCCTCCACTCGGGTGTACTCTTCAACTCGATCATATAGTTCCTCCAAAGTTTTTGATGGTCTCTTGACCAAAGAACCGTACACACCTCTTTGATCATGCTGGTAAGCCTGTTTGTATGCCGCAATGACAACTTGGTCGTTAGCTCCATCCACGTCCGCTAACTCTTGCTTGAAACGCCTAGTGAATTGTCTGATGCTTTCCTCCTTCCGGATTCCTAGAAGGAACAGTGAATGGCATCCTTTCCGATCACGTTTGTTGTACTTATAGTTAGAGCAAAAATCATCAATCAGCTTATGGTAAGTCCCGATCAACTGTGCTGGAAGCTGATTGAACCACGTTATAGCTCCTCCCGTAAGGGATTGCGGGAACATTTTACACATCAAATCGTCGCTGTACTGCCACAAGGACATGGCAGTCTCATAGTGTAAAACGTGCTGATCTGGATCATCAGTTTTCTCGTCGAATTCCGGTAATTTTGGAACTAGAAAATTCATTGGCAGTCTGAATTCTCTTATATTTTGCTTGAAAGGTGCTCCTGCTGCTCGATGTAGCATGTCCATATTTTCTTCTCTGGATTGTTTTTTCATCTTCACTTTCTCGATCATCCTAGCAAGATGAGCTTCTGTTATTGCATTTAGGTTGCCATCTGCGGAACTGCCTTCCTGTTCATAATCCCGGTCCTCTGGAATATGATTATCCGATCTCCTTTTTTTTCTATGGGGTCCAGTAGGTTCTTTTCCAGCTCTTCCTTGCTCCGAATGAGCACCGTAATCGTGCGAAAAATCTTCATCATCGTTCCAATCTCGAACCTCTTCCTCCTCATTTCTGAGGAGTTTTGAATGAGATGTATTCCTGGCTGCACTCTGCTGTGTTGCAGCTAGACGATCCCCTGCTCGCTTAGGTCGTTTCGGTAAATCTCCGGTGACCAGTAGCTTCTTGTCTCTTCGATCAAGATCGACTACTTCTCTATTAGGATCTGCGACCTGTGGTCCAATTCGACCTCCAAGGCGTTGCCATACAGATAGTACCCTCTGGTTATTCAAAACACCAGTCCTAGGTCGAGGTTGATTTTCACGTTCTAATCTCAGGATAGCATTTTCCTTCTCTAGCTCCTTTAGCCGATGCAGTATATGTTCCTCCTCTGCACTGGGAGTCGCAGTGCGGCCATCACGCAGATCTTGTCGATTGCGATTCTTCCTAGAGGGGATGCCGAACGCATACCCTCTGTTTCCACAAACATCTTGGTTTTCCCCATCAACGTCGATCACTCCGCTATCGATCACTGGTTGTTTTTCTTTTCTCCTATTCGGATTTGTAGCTCCGTCATGAAAATGATCTCGATCTCGTCCACGATCCAGTGATCTGTTATGAGTATGATCTTGACCCTATCTGTTTCCAGTGGGTATAACAGGTGCAGATTGGACCTCAATTTCGTCCCTCTCAATTTCGCGTCTCCTGCGCACTTGGGAATTGTTCTCAGAATCAGACCTTCGTGCAGTCTGTCTTATTATTGCCATATCTCGATCTAGTAAAACACGATTTTATTTTTTCGAAACCGTTAGTCGGCGCCACAGTTTCTAAGGTAAAATCGCTTCTACCCCAAACACAGAAATTTGTATGATGATGCTGCTGGGAGTCGATCGCTGCTTCAATCTTCAATTGATTTGGTTAATGGAGAAAGGTGGGGGGTACCTGCAAAAAACCCTCTGATGCCTAAGTTAGCAAGAGAATATTTTCACAGGAGTTTTAATGGGGAAGATTGCATACTTTTTTGGTTGGGAAAAATTCCCTTTATATGCTATTACTTTACCGTTTCTGATACAGGCATGAATTGCAGTTATTGGCCTTGCATGCCTGGTTTTGATGCAAGGGATAAATTCCATGCATGACACCCTGCCATGAATTCCCTGCATGACGCCCTGACTTGAATTCCCTGCATGCCTTCATGGTTAGAATTGAATTACTTGCCATAAGCCCACATCTTGTTAATCTTCTTCATGAACGGAGTGTCCTTTGTTTATCTTCTTCTCCGGCTTCAAATTTGTTTTGCCTTGATTTTCCTTCCTTGAACCTTTCTTTACCTTTTCTTAGTTGCGGTTTTGACTTGGCTAATATTCAAAACTTGAAGACTTCTTTGCTTCTTACCTATTTCTTCATAACTATCACATATCTTCTTAACGACACCTTCAAGCACTACTCCGGAAAAATCAAGTTGTGTTGTCGAATCAAATTGGGTTTGAAACTGTGCCACTTGGGAAAATTTGAAAAAATAAATTATATTAAAAAAAAAAGAGAATAGAGAAATTAGATTAAGAAGGAGAAATTAGACTTCCCCTATAAGTCACACTCTGTGACCATCCATTCGGGATTCCCCTAAGCGTTTCAATACTTCGGTACTTGGTTATATATAACAAATTTGTTCCTTGAGACCTCGATTAGGATCACGCCGTTTATAAACGATCTTGTTAAATAAAGAAATTTATAATAGGATAGGCGATTATGCTTATCAATATACCATTGGGATTTTTCAATACTAAGACGCTTAGTCCAAGACCTTCTCACACTGTAATCCTCCATCACCCAAATATCAATACATTTGGTACCAAATTTGTTACATAATAAGCTAAGCCGACCTCCTAAATCACCAACACTAAAGAAGTGCTCCGATCCTCCTCAATGGAGAGCAATGATTCTGGCTTATCGACGAGTTTGATTGTATCGTTGCTGACATCGATCGAAAGCAATAATATCATCATCTGGACCACCATGATCAGATCTAGTACTCACACGGTCGTGAACGGCCATCCAATGAAGATGACCACTAACAAGTAGGCCACTTCGCCTTCTGCATTCATATTCAGTGCATTGAACAATCTTCCACAAATTTGTTTTTGATGAATAAACCTCAACGCTTAAATTAGTGCGAGGACGACAGTTAGTTACACATGGAATGCTTACTATTTTGTAATCATCATGCATGGAATTGTAAGCGAATCCAACTGTATAATCGAAAACCGACTTGCATTGCGGTGGGGGTATTGGTCTACGTTTATTAGTTGTTGGATTATACATGTAATGTCTTTCCCCTACCAACATGTATAGCAAACCATCACAAGAACCCCATATATTAGTATAGGCATGACCTTTCCCTTTGATCTCGTGCCGGCCGCTAACTGTCATCGCCCTCTCAATATTGATATTCCATGATGCTTCCGGCGATAAAGATGACAATTTTGATTCATCAAAGTGCATAAAACAAAGGTAGATACCCTGTTTTACTAAAACAGTAAAGTTGTTGTTTTCAATTGCATGGCGATGCCGATGATGACGTTTAAGAAAACCTGGGTCGCTGAAAAACTTGTACCATGACTTGCATACGCGCCTGAGTCGCATTATAGATTTAGCACGGAACCCTGACAGTATTTTGAAGATTATGTCTTCAGGAAGGCTTAGCATACGTGACATAACTTGGTTTTCTTCCTTGTTCGGCATTCTTCTCCTGCACTTCGTTTTTCTTATATTGAGTTTGTATTTGATTTTCTAAGATTTTTTTCTGCGCTTTGTTGAAAAAACAACAACTAGGGTTTAAGTCATGTTATCGAAGTCTACAAACTTATATATATATATACCGAAATCTTACTGTAATTTGTTTTCTTTTATGCCAGATTTGGAAACCTTCTGAATATTTGAAAAGCTAATTTTGGAGAGTCATGCGCTGGGTTAGTGGGCTAAATCACTAAATGGATTTGGTCGTGGGATATTAACCGAAATCAAGAAGGTTATCCAACGTTTTTTTCTTTTCTGAACGGTTTTATTGGGCCGACACAAACTGAAAGAATGAGTACCTTTTATGACCATTTTTTTTTTTTTTTGTAAAATGGAACTTAACACAAACTGACAATTCGATAAAAAGATTGGAAATTTTTGGTGTCCATAGTTACTCTTTTTCATTGGACAAAATTGCCCATCCCTTTTAGTCCGACTACTATAACTCTTTATGTATCCTATTTTTTTAGGGGTATAAATGACAAGTAATCTAAAATATAACATATCTAAAAATCCGTGCCTTGAAATTTTATAAACTTTATCTCGTTGGAAAGACTTTAAATAAATCTACACAATGAGTACAAACAACAATATCAAATTTAGAGTTTTTACAAACAAACAAAAAATCAGAAATGTTTATCCTTTTAGGCACAATTTTTGAAAATTAAATACATAGTCATTATGCAAAGAAGGATTAATTGGGTCGGGGATACTAAAACTAATTGGGGATATGTGCCGGCATGGTTTTTCAATGTCGGTTCATTAAAAAACCATGCCGGCACATATCCCCAATTAGTTTTAGTATCCCCCAATTACATGTTGTTATGAAAACCACCACTACCACGGTATACAAGCAAGAAAAGGAGATTTGATTTTTCAGAAAGATTTTTTTAACCCAAACAAAAGCCATTAAGTGCAAAATTTATAACTTAGCGCTCTATAACCAAGTCGTGTTACACTATGTGATTCCTGCAACAATATAACATAATGCTGCCGAGGTATGAATGCCAAGACTATCTAATCAACTGTTCAATTGGCCGTACTCAGTGTATAATACAAACTTATACCCACATATCCAAACATATGGACCTTTCTTGTTACAAGGTTTCCTCAACCAATCCTCAATTACAACTAAGTTTTTGTGACTTGAAATGCGTGCAGAGTAAATTTCTTGATTCTCCCAAGCTCCCTGAGATAGCAGCAATGGAAATCTAAAGGTAAAATACGGTACTCTTCCTTATTTGTGCTAATACTTCCGCATATTTTGCAGGGTATTCAACCACTTCAAATCTTTTCATATCAATCCTCATCAAATCTTTTCATATATTTTCACTTCTTTGCTTCTCTTTGCTGCTCTACAGTATCCGAAATTATTGAAGAAGTAGTGACTCTCTTAATTTCT
Organism: Papaver bracteatum; assembly: GCA_023529315.1. NCBI lineage: Eukaryota > Viridiplantae > Streptophyta > Magnoliopsida > Ranunculales > Papaveraceae > Papaver > Papaver bracteatum. The sequence continues at coordinate 201,125 of JAJJWX010002187.1, forward strand.
CTCCTGCTTTTTTCTGTAGCTTGAATCCAAACCATATAGAATTGTACTTCAGCTACCGGTCATTCAGTCTTTGTCCCCTTCCCATGCCTCTTCAAACGTTTCCCCATCAAATGCATTGAATTATTCTTATTCTAATTCTCCTTCTCCCCCGTGATATTTGTTGCTTCCCCAACTTCCCCTTTACCTCTCCTATCTATCTCTGCTCCATGTGCTGCTTTTTAAGTAACTGTCTGATGAAGTTTCTATTGGTCAAAGTACGGTTTATTGGTGATCTGTGGCAAGACTCAACTTTTACTATAGTCAACACAGAAGTAAATTGGCTCTGCTGGCTGTTCTGGATATGGCTCTTCTCACTGGTCATAATGCTAGCAGTTTCATGGTGTAAAAAATTAAAGACTCTCTTTTCATGTATAACAAATCATAGTTTGAATCTCCCTACAAATCACCAAAATATGAATCAAGTTGATACAACTGAGAAGATATTCAACAAACTGGACATCAACAGACCTTTCAACATGAATGAAGAAGAAGTTGAAGAAAGTAAAGCTCAAGCAAAGCTACAAATCATGGCCAAGATAAACTGTGACTTCAAACTGCACAAAGATAAAGTAACTGATATTGTACAACATGTCTGGCAACTGGATTACACACCCGAGTGTACTCTGGTCTTTAGAGGCAACGAACGAAACATCTTTGTTTTTAAACTCCTATTAATTTCTTATGTTCAATATGCTCTCTCCAAAAATATGTGGGGCTTGGGTCCTTTTCTCTTGGTGGTCCAACAATATATACATCTTTGGAGTTGCACCTGCTTCCATCAATATGGATATCATAGCCACGTGGGCTAGACTCATTGATCTACCGCCAGAATGTGAAAGTGGCATGATCCCTTTTAATATTGAAAACTCAATGGATCCATGCCTCATAGTGAAGAAACCATCAAGAAGCCAACAAACACTCTCCTTACCTAAAGTACTTGTTGAGCTTAATGTAAATGCTAAACTATGGGATCATACTCTAGTTACTATGGGGAAAAATGAACCTTTCATCGTAAATCTCTACTTCGAGAAGCTACCAAAGGGGTTTTGTAAGAAATGCAGAATACTCAATCACTCAAAGAAGAATTGTACATCAAATACCTACATCCACCAGCCTGAGAAAGATATAATCATGAGAGATCTAGAAGAAAATGAGAAAAATGAAGTCTTTGTGGAGGAACAAATGCAGGCCGTCTCTAATGCTACATACAAAAATATAAACCAGTACCCACTATCTCAAACACAAGGAATGCACACTGGAGATCAAGTGGCTCACATATGCACAAGGAGAAGGAAACACAAATAGTAAAGGAAGTAGAAGTAATGGAGGTCACTCGAGAACCAGCTTTCAAACTAGGAGTTCTGCAACATGAAACTTTGATTGATTATGAAGATGTTCACTCAAAAAGGTACTTATCAGGGGGAGAGGAAATGTCACCGGCTCACAAGATACAAAGAACTGGATCTGAGGGTGGAAGAGTGTTTAAAAAAAAAGAATGAAAATCAAGCAGCTTCCGATTTGATCATGGACCTCCTACTTTGGTAAATTTGGCTTCACATCCAAAATATGCTTTCCAACTAGTTGATCCAGTGGTGTTTGTAGAACCACCACCTGGTTTTCAAAGTTTTAAAAAATACACAAGACCAACTAGAAGAATCCAGCTGACAAAGATGCAAGGAAGACAACCCAATGCAATGACTCAACAACCACAGCGGAAAGAAAAGAATGATACCATCTCAATAGATCAGGCTGTGGCTGTTTGCAAGGGTATGAAAGGCCAAACAACACTCTTCATCGAAGAAAAAACACGAAAGAGGAGTTATTCATTTGAGGCGTACAAAAATCCTAAAAAGATGATGAAAACCTCAAAACTCTCCAAATCTGAAACTACAAGTACAGAACAGGCAGGAGGTAGGAAGAGAAGTGCCAAACAAAGGAAAAAGAGAACAAATGTTAAGCTAGCTACCAGAATGTTTAAAACAAACTATGAGAAAACACCTATGAAGGCTATGCTTCACATAACGACCAAAAGGCAGAAGAAGCAAAAGGAAAAAGTTGCAGAATTGGATTTCAATCTAAGCCCTACCATCAAGCTAACTCATCAACTATAAAACGAAACAAAGGAGGGAAAAAATAATTCCAAAATGTCTGAAACTCAACCATCAGCTATTAACATTACTACTCGGAAAACAAACTATCACTCACCTGCCCAAGTTATCCTCTATGTCAAGAGAAACCATCCCACCCTACCATTCCCTGCATCCCTTAAATCTGCGTCCACACCAAGAAAATCCAACTCTAACAGTACAACAAAAGAAAATCCTTCAACCCTTTCAACCCTTACTATTATGGATGGAAACTGGGAGCCAAGCATAGAGACACCTAAGATGAATGCCCTCAAGACCTGCAATAAAGCAAAGGATGAAAAATGGATGAGTACCTTGGAATCAACCATACTGCAAAGAGCTGCTAGCTCCTGATCAAGGGAATTAGCTTGAAGGAGAATCAAGTATATCATATCCTATCAATCCAATGAATTTTTTCAAGGTTTTCGATTTCAATTTCAATTACTAAAGTAGAGCTTTTTCATAAAGAATTTCGAATAATGTTTCTCAATATTCTTTCAATGAATTGCCAAGGCCTCAACAAAAACACTAAATTGCACCTTCAAAACCTAATCAACACCCAAAACCCAGACATTCTTTTCTTTCAGGATACCAAACACAAAAAATATTACATAGAACCATTTATCAAAAAACTTCATTACCTCGATATGGTTGTTGTTGATCCAACAGAAGTGATTGGTACTGCTGGGGGATTGGTCCTAGCCTGGTCCTGCAAATTATCGATCCAATTGATTAACAAAACTGATAACCAAATAGATGTTATTGTCTCTAATAAATCTAGAAAGTTTGAGTGGTTATTGTCTACCGTGTATGGTTGTCCCTATAAGATTAAAAAACACCTTAGTTGGAACTACTTTAAGAATCTAGATGAATTTGTAGATTTGCCATGGATAGTAATCGACGATCTAAATTCTGTGTTATCGGAGAAGGAAAAGAGAGGAGGGAGGAAAACGAGTTCTGACTTCTGAAGAACTCAGATTTTTCCCCCAATTGATAGATGGAGCTGGGCTATTGGGTATGGGATTTGTGGGAAATGAATTTACATGGTCAAACAAAAAGGAAGGACATTCCTTTATTGAAGCTAGACTAGATAGAGCACTATCAAATCCAGAGTGGTTAGATTATTTCCCTAGAGCAATGGTCTACCACCTTCCATCGATGGGATCTGATCATAGTCCCATCCTTCTAATAACTTCTCCATGTTGGAAAGACGGAGCAAAACCCTTCAAAAAAATTGGGATTTACCTGCAAGATCCTTCTTGTTTTAGATTTATTGAAGAAGCTTGGGCTATAGAAATGAATGGCTCACAGGCTTTTAGATTTGTTGCTAAGCTCAAAAATGTTAAAAAACTGATCAAGATTTGGAATAGAGAGTATTTTGGAAACATTAATAATATAAAAAACATAAACAAAACTCTAGAACATGCTAAAAATCACCTGAAATTACCTGGAAATAACGCTAGGGTAAAACTTATTCAAGAAGATTTGGAAAAATGGTATAATTTTGAGGAATCGTTTTGAAAAGTCAAAGCTACTTAGATTAGGGGATAAAAATACTGGATTCTTCCATTCTACGACCAAGTACAAGGCTAGGAAACTTAAAATAGAGGCTATCAAAAAAGATAATGGAGAATGGGGCCACACTAGAGAGGAAATAGAAACCACTTTCTTTGACCATTTTAGTAAGATGGACTCCACGACAAACCCAGTTATTCAAGCCTAAATCTTGAACCTTATCCAGGTGAGCATCTCAGAAGCTGATAATATCAAACTTCTAAATCTCCCATCGGAACTAGAAATCAAATTAGTAGTTTTCGACATGCATCCGGATAAATCCCCTAGACCTGATGGTTTTCCGGCAGGTTTTTATCAAAAAAATTGGTATCTTATAGGAGACGATGTTACAAAACTTGTTCACCAATTCTTCAAATCCAAACATCTTCTAAGAGAGATCAATGCCACTTTCATCACTTTTATCCCCAAAAGAGAGGCCCCAGATACCCCAGCAGATTTCCTTCCAATATCTCTATGCAACATTATTTATAAAATTATCTCTGAAATTCCTGCAAACAGAATAAAGCCTTTCCTTGAAAAATTCATCTCTCCTTATCAATCAGATCTTTTTCCTGGCAGGCAAATAACGGATAGTATAGTGATAGCCCATGAAGTCATACACATAATGAGAACAAAGAAAACCAAAAAAGGTTTTATGGGATTAAAAATAGATATGTCAAAAGTTTTCGATAGAGTTGAGTGGGACTTTCTGCAGGCGGTCTTGGAGAAACTAGGTTTTTGTAGCGAGTGGATAAAATTAATGATGCAATGTGTAAGTACATCTTCAAGTGCAATCTTATTAAATGGATCCCCTACTATCTTCTTTAAACCGACTCGTGGAATTCTTCAGGGTGACCCTTTGTCACCATACCTTTTCATTATCTGTATGGAAAGCCTATCTAGGGTCCTCATTGAAGCAGAACATAAAAAATGGATAAAAGGGATAAATTTTGCTAAAAAATCCTTCACAATCCCCCATCTCTTGTTTGCGGACGATTTCCTAATCTTTACTAGAGCTAGTAAAAAAACAACAGAAGAATGCTGCAGATTCTGGACACTTTTAGTGCTGGCTCTGGCCAACTAATCAAATTATGAGAAATCAAGAATTTTCTTCAGTAAATCTGTGACCAACAGCAAGGCTAGAGACATTATTGACATTCTCAAAGTGCGTAGAATAAAATTGGATGACAAATACCTGGGAGTACCACTGTTTACCCATAGGTCCAAAGTACAATATTTCGAGTCGCTAGCGGAGAAACATAGGTGTCGATTGGCGGCTTGGTCCGGCAAGTTTCACTAGTGGAAAAAAGGCTATCTGAGACACAACAAAACGACACAGAAAAGGCATTGGAAAATCGCCACAAACTAAAAGTGTCTCTGACCAAAGTCAAATTGTCGTTATAATCTGACTTTTGTTGACTTTTACTACAACACATTCAACAAGTATTTGACTTAAGTCAGAGATACCGTTTTAGTATGACTTCGGTTGACTTGTGCAACGACACGAGGACTGTGACCTTTCGCTGGTAGATATTTTCGAGGAGAATAATTCTTTATACTCTCTTTCATTATTAGTTTATCTTATATTTCATTTTCATCTCTTTCTCTTTCCTTTTCCTCTCCACACCAGAACCTTTTCTTCTCTAATTTTTTTTTCTTCCGATCTTTTTCGTAATTTTTGTTACAGATCTCTCATGGATTTAACCAAGATTATTATAGGATTGGAAATTACTAGAGTTCACTTTTTTTCTTCTTTTGAAAACCCTAAATCGTGAATCTAAAACCTCAAAACTATTTTCTTATTCAACCATTTTTCTTTGACCTTAGAGTTTTAATCAATTTTTCTTCTGATAATTCGTTGATTTCAATTTCTTCAACTTCAGAAGGTAAAGTTAGGTCTGAATTTTTATTTTTATTTTATGATTTCTGTCATTGCAATTTGTACGTTTGTTTGTTGTTAGGGTTTTGCAACCCTTTTGATTTTGTTGTAAGAGTTATTAGAAGACCGATCGAATAAGTGATGGTTCACAAGGTAAATTTCTAAATTGTAACTTATTCTTTTCATTTTTATTTTTTGCATTTATTTGTAAATATGTTGGTATATGTTTCCTATGACAGTAATGGTTTTTGGGTTTTTGGTCTGATTGTCGATTTTAGGGATTTTCATGGTTAATCTATTGATTTAGTTTTTACTTATATGTTTTCTACTCCTCTTTTTCTGATTTGGTGTTATCTTGTTTAGTTTCAGTGATTGTCTTTCTATTTCGGCTGGGTGTAGAAGCTCTTGAAGGGAACATCAAAAATTAGATTCATGCATAAACTCTTTAAATCCACTACTCAATTTCTTATTTATTGAAATGTATCAACAAAAATTGATTTGTATGGGAATGAAACTGTTGGCTCGTGTTAAGACGTTTGTTGCGTCTGTGGATGAATAGAGTTAGGGCGAGTCTTGGAGACGCATTACATGGTCGGATAATAAATGGACAGGAAGATATGATGAAGCATATCTGCGGGATAATAGTTGACGAAGAGAATGCCAAAGTTGAAAATGAAGAGAAGGTAAAATAAATAAATTTATATAGTGTCTTCAAATTAATTTGAATTTTGTTCATGACCTACTCCTTAGATATCTTCAAGCCATAGATGGATTTTTGTTTTTGCTAGTAGTAGTAGTAAGAAATTGCACCTCTGTGATCAGTCGTCCACATCGTGCTATCTGCAGGACCGAATCTCACAGGCTAATGTTAGCATTGTAATAGTTGATTTTGGGTATGTTATGCTCTGATTAGGATGCAATTTTTCCTAAGGAAAAAGATTTACTTTGGGATGCAGCTTTTGCTAAGGTTTGTGATTTTCGGTAATATGGTGTTGTTTGAAGTGAACGGGATCACCGTCCACTTGAATTGATAATTGATGTATCTGTAGATTCCTTGGTTCTGAAATACCCACTCGATATGAAGTAAAATGGAATTTTTTAGTTACTTTGGTTAGTTTTCTAAGCTAATGAATGAACTAAATTGTGCCAATACTTTCTGAATTCAGTACATTAATGAATGAACTAAATTGTGTAGGAACCAGGTCTGAGGGAGCTCCATTTAGAGACGATATTCTTTTATGTAAGACTCATGGACAGGGTTTTAAGCCAAGGCATATTTAAAAACAAACTTCAATTGATCGGAATTCTTGTCTTACCTTGGCCACAAGCTATATAAGAAAATCAGATGTATAATTGGTAACTATTATTCACCATTGGCATCGATTACTCGTTCTTACAATGTCTTCAATTGATATGTTTCTATATACAAAGAATATGTGCAGTATAAGTCAAAAGATATTCCATATTTGGAGCGATGTGTATAGAAAGTGTGAAGTTCTTTCCATTTAGTGGTTAGTTCAAGAAATCCTCAACTTGCAACTTTTTTGCACACATATAACTTCATATGGTATTGTTTCCTTTCCATCAAATCTCTACTTTATACTCTTCAATTTATGAGTGAGACACTGCACCCATATGCGTGCCCAACCTGGTCTATCCTCGACCATTTAGTTTTAGTCCCTGATTCTGTAAGGATTGTTATTTATCATTGACAGTTCTGAGAATTATAAGGCCAAATTTTGCTAGGTTCCATCTGAAAGCAGCAAGAGCGGATGAAGATGGTGGATAGAGACAAGTATTTTGCTATCAGTTTTTGGTGGACTCTGACATGTTGTGGTGGTGGCCATCAACTGTTGCTGCCGGTTTTGTTATTCTTTCAGCCTTGGCATCCAATCAAGATTTGCATGGGCATACTTCGTCATCAGGTAGTTCATTATTTTGCTAGTTTGAACTTGCCTTCAAGAAACCTTGAACTTTAGTACTTATAGCACTTCTCTTTACTAAACCTTGAACTTAATAGTTAGGACTTATAGTGAATTCAAGAATTGAATCCTTTGATGTATGATTTTGAACTAAATTTATGAATACATTAAGGTAATGGATTTGATATTGTATTGATGAATTAGGTTTTATTATTTGTGTTTGAATTTAGTTTGAATTGTATAATGGGAGTTTCAAGGTAATTTGAGTTCTGAATCAGAATTATTATACCCCAGTCAGAATGACCGCGATCAGTCAGCCAAATCTGATTCGATTTTTTTTATATTAAAAATTAAATCTACGACTTTATCCAGGTGTTGTACCTAGCGACATCCTGGAAGTATCGCAATTCCACTTCAACTTGAAAGTGTCGTTCCAGAAAAAGACACTAAATCTATGGCACTTTCAGCTACAGTTGGATAGTGTTGTATAACTGGATAATACGACACTTTCAAACAATCTTAAAATGTATTTTTTCCACTAGTGTTTCTCTCGGGAGCAGGTAGAGGAGTTATGATAAAACATGTAGCCGACTCTCTCGCAATATATCATATGACATGTTTTATGATACCAAAAGGAATCTCAAAGAAGATGGATATGCGCAATATAGCTTATTGGTGGGGACACTCAAGGGCCAATGGAAAGGGTCTTTGTATGAAAAAATGGACTAAGTTTTGTATCCCAAAGAAACAAGGTGGTTTAGGATTCAAAAACTTTGGCAACTTCAATAAGGTCCTCATAGCTAAAACAGTTTGGAGGATGATACAAAACAAAGATCAACTATGGGCGAAAGTAATGGGGGAATTTTTTTTCAAAGGAACCTCACCATTGTGCATAGATAAGAAACATACAAACTTCTCTTAGTTGTGGAAGGGTTTCAATATTGGTTTAGAAATTGTGAAAAAGTGGAGTATATGTCACATTGGCACTGGAGAAAGTATTCAACTATGGAAACACCACTGGTTCCCGAGGGATGCACCGACCATATTAACTGTGGAGCAAACAATCCCTAAGATAAACAATACTCACCGTTGGGTTAGTGAGGTTTTTGACCAGAACACTAGGCAATGGAACAATGATTACCTCCATCATCTCTTCCACCCGCATGATGTTGCTAACATCACTAGCATAGATCTTACTCTCTCCATATCTCAGACAGATAAACTCATTTGGCCACACACCCCAACAAGTAACATTATTGTCAAGTCAGTGTCCAACAAACTAACACTGAACGAATTAAGAGAAAACAACCCTCCTCCCGGTAATCCAACGTGATCAAAAATATGGAAAATCGATGTTATCCCAAGAATGCAAGTGTTCATCTGGAAGTGATACTCTGATATTCTCCCTGTCATGGCTAAACTATGCAAAAGAATAATGTCAAATATATCTCCTCTGTGTTTCCTTTGTGGAAATATTAATGAAACAACATCCCATCTTCTTCTCCATTGAACGTTTAGTAGGGCAGTTAGATTAGGTATTGGATATAGACGGCCCAACACCAACAATGTGACGATTACGGAATGGATTGATCAACGGTTTGTAACCCCGAGAACAACTGAAATAGAGAGGGTAAAAATGCAGATTTTAGGGTCCACGACATGTTGGTTTATATGGAAACATAAGTGCGATAAAAGTTTCCGGAACATACAGATCAAACCTGAGACAACAATCAACCATACCAACCATTATCTCAATCATACATCCAAAAAAACCGCTCAAAACACTCTCAACAGGAATCCTACACTAAGTCAACTACAAGCCATGCAAGTTAGCCTACCTAAATCGGAAAACACTACTGTGATACATTGCTTCTATAATATGCATCAAAATTATTCTCTTGTCATTATAATCTATGCAGATGAGGCAGAACGAATAGAGGCTAAGCACTTGACTTGCCAGGTAGTATCGCAGCAGGAAGGAAGTATGTTGGGGGTTCTAGAAACAATGAGGTGGGCACAGGAAAAAAAAGGACATAACGAGTACGATTCAACTGGAAGACGAGAATCTACTGGAAGAACTAACGAAGAAATGGAGTCACAAGCTACAACGGTGCAACAATGAACTTATCGAAAACAATGTAGATTACATTTCCTATTTCCGCACTTTTAATTGTATTCCCATAAGGCAATTTTGGTTGCCAAAGCTCTATGAAATAGCCTCAAACTTCTTCTCTAATTTCTCGAAATATGAGACTAGAGAGCTATTTCATGACACTGATGTGTTTGTAAAAAACAAGGCTTTACGTCTGGAAGACTAAGTTTAGTAATGCATACTTTTTCCAAAAAATAAGAAAAAAAAAGTTTCCTCAACCACATCGACAAAGCTATAAACCACGCTTTACAGCCAAATTCAAGAATTTTCCGCTAATATATAAAAACCGCCCATGACAATCCAAACACCTCAATTTTAGCTTATTAATATGAATTTTTAATTGGGGGATATAAAATCTAATTGGGAATATAGATATAGGACAAAAATGGGATCCAAATATTCATTCCGAGTCTCCCCTTATCTAAATATTTTTTTTAATACCTAGTCTACCCCTCACTAATCCGGATTACTGATTGATTATAATTAGGAAAATCATAAGATTATTTGATAAAAGATTAGTGTGTGTTTTTATTTGTATTTGGGTGAGTGAGGTGAGACTAGAAAGAGGGAAAAAAATTGGAGGGAATTTTTTTTGGTGAAAATGGAGGATGATTGTGGAGAGAGAATTGTTGCTGCTGAATCTTTAACTCAACTACAACAAGGAGCATATCTTGAATCTTCATCTAATGACAACAACTCACAATTTCCACTCTTTGTTGAGCCAACACCATTGAATGATGATTTTTACGAGCAAGGAGAGTTATTTGAAGAACCTACACAAGAAAGTAAACTTGCACAACATACAAGCATCTCCAACACACAGGTAAAGCCGCTAAGAGGTTGAAAATTTGATTTTTTTTTCTTTGAACCTACCATTTTTTTCAGCTGAAAAAGCTTTGTGCCGGCATAATAGTTGTATAAATACAATGCCGAAAGCCTCAATACCGGCATAATATTCATACTACGACTATGCCGGCAACCCGATATCCCCCATTTTGAAACCAAAACCGGCATAGTATTCAACCAAAAAACTATGCCAATATTGCATGAAAAACATACAGGAAGCAGTGCCTTCCAAAGCTAAATACCGGCATAGAAAAATTAATTAAAAAGAATGTCGGAACTGCAAGTCTTGTCAGAAATTTTTATTTTACATTGCCGGAAGTGATAAAGACCATGCCGGAATTGATGAAGACTATGCCGGAAAATGGTGCCTGCATGCTTGGCAACTAACATTCAATGTCGTAACTAAGTGTCGGCATATTCAATAGAAATCTATCAATGCCGGTACTCAAGTGAAATTTTTTTTTCAAGTTTCTGGATACTTTACATCATGTGCCGGTATAGAAATTCAAGCAACATACCATGCCGGTAGCAGTACCGGCATGCCTGAGAATTAAATGATTGTGCCGGTAGTGGACTGAAAACCAGAAAAAAAATTCAAAAGGGACTGAAATTCAATTTTCTCTTAGAAAAAAAAATCTACGAGACGTTGTCTCGCACTCTGCTAGAGGATACGCCCCCCGTATCCCCCCCAGACCACCTGGGTAAAATATAACTTTTGTATCGGCATCGTATTCAACCTAAATTATATGCTGGTATTGATAACAAATTCCAAGGGTTTTCATGTGTACTTGAAGTGGACTGCCAGCATACATGAATAAATTCAAATCAATGCCGTGACATACTACCGGCATTGATCAAGTCAACCTAAAATCAATGCCGGGACAGAACATTCATTTTCAGGTGATTCTGTAACTCAATACCGGCATAACATTCATACTAAAATCATTTTCGTAACAATCTACCGACGTTGTCTTCAACCTAAATTTCATGTCGTTACTTTATACCGCCATTGTATTCATTCAAATGTCAATGTCGAAAATCACTGAAACTCGGCTGTTTGAGTTAGGGTTCGCGATTCTAAGCTAAACCCACTGCTGTAAATCGATTCTAACACTTATAAACTAGTTCAAAATCACTAACCTTCTCATAGAAGCCATGTTTACGAGAGGTTGGTTGTCCGAGTTCTCCTCTTCTTCTTCGAAAATCCGATTGATTCTTTCTTGTTGTTTGTGTTGAACAATCGATTTTGAATCAGATTGGGCTTTTGATTTCTTTCGAGGAGGCATGGTCAAACGGATGAAGAAGAAGATGGAAAAAAATAAATCAAAAAACTAAACCTAGGTGACTGCCGGAACTGATGGTGTAAATGTGGGATATGATTTGGTTATTTGATTTTATGTTTTAGGGGAAATGGTAATATAGTCATTTCATAATATTTTTTAATTAACCAAATGGTAGTTTAGTATTTTCATACCCAAAAATCGCACCTTATCAGACACTATGGGTTGGGGGAGGTAATAACACTATGGGTATTTAATTAGTAACAAGATTCACCTTTAGTTAAAAAACAAACTACTCTAACTGCTGTCTCTATTAATCCAAGAACAAATACCACAAATTCTTTATGACATTTTTTAAACAAGCACTTGTTGAGCATTTTTCAAATATGAATCCATGGGCGTTCTTTTCAGCAACATTCAAACCACCAATATATTTTTTATGAGAACCCGTCCGGTTCCTCAATTCAGAAAATAATGGTGAGAAATAGGCACTGACGGAGCCAAGAATTTGAGATTGGGGGACATATTTGAATGACAATTAAAGATGATACCATCCCAAAAATAGAGGTCGAACGCCGCAAAAATCTTTTAGGCCATTCTTTTTATGAAACAAGTATCCATCAAACAAACTATCTAAAATTAAATGGAGCTGAAATTTAGAAATCTGTAAAATGAGCACCGTGATGTGCAAGGATTTTGTAATTTCTTGGATAAAATACAATAAAAAGAAGGTATAAAATCCAGAGATATGGAAGAGAACTACCCTTGATTATTGGCACTCAAGAGTCGAAGTTAATCAAAACCATCGATCAGTCTTTTCAATAGAAATTTGGGATGCAAGTTTTAATTGCAGCGAAATTGAAGGGATCATATCCAAATATTAGCGGACACTTGTGTGATAATATAAAGTTTAATGTACAAAATACTCTTTTTCACAATCTAGGAAGGACAACTCTCATTCCTAATCCATGGAGCTCAGTCATTGAAAATAGGATCCCCATGCAAAGCTTTGCAAGAAGCTCCATTAAAACTCATCAAGGGGTGAGTGAATTGGGAATTACAATTTTTTTAGAGAGATCCTAAATCTACTCTTATTCGTTAGAGAATCTAAAAGAGTCTCTTAAACACCCTTGTTAGTGAATAATGATTTTCCTTAAGTTTCTGAAATTCCCAAAAATTCTTTGTTATAGGTTAGAGACTTCTAAAAAGTTCATTAAATGCTAACGTTATTGAATATGGACTTTAAAGTATGTATTTTTAGGGACTTTGAAGAACTTTTATGTGAAAATAAGCATGAGCAAAGTCTCTCAAAAATAGGTGACATTTTAGGAGACTTTGCAATTAGTGTTGATTTTATGTTTTATAGTTGCAACTGTCTTTTTGCTTTTTGCTTGTGTATCGAACATTTAAACTTATTAACATATTATAGTCATCTATCATATATTACCTGCAACTAGCTTATGTGAGAAAAAATATGGTAAAAAATCTATATTCATGACAAGTTATTAGAAAAAAGAATGATCTTTTAATATCTATAAAATATCTATATCTATATGTATATATTGGCCAGAAAAATACATAATTTTAGATTATACTCATAGTAATATTGGATATAGGCTAATTGGATTCCACACTCTACCAATCTAGATCCAACACAATGCTACCCAATCCAAATGGTAGCATATATCATCGACCCAATCTCCCACTCCTGGAATCATGAACAATTGAACTCCATTCCCAGTCCAACAATTCAGAAAATCATCAACATCCACCTTCCCCAAAACAATACCCCAGATAAAATTATCTGGCCACACTCAAAATCTAGAAACTACACCACATCTTCGGGATACAAATGTCTAACCCATGGTCAACCAACCCACACACCTCTACCACCTACCAAATTCTTATGGACCTTACCATGTCCACCAAAAATTCGGCTTTTCTTGTGGAAAGCCATCAATGAAGGACTACCGACCTTCTCTCTATTACATCGAATACATTTGACTTACTCAAACATATGCCCAAGATGCAATACGGATACGAAATTAGCATGTCACTTATTAATTCATTGTCCAACGACGGTTTCTTCCTGGAACATCTTAGTCAATCAACTTTCAAATGCACCAAACACCAACCCTATACCGACTTTCACCTTAACTCCACAAACAACCATATCCCAAATCCTGCAGCATCCAACATCAACTTCCATAATCTACTTATTCTGTTTTCTATTTTGGACCCTTTGGCTATCCAAAAATGATCTAATTTACCAACAAAAATAAACAACTTCAGAAGAAATCGTAGTGTGGGCAAAAAAACTTCAACAAAAATATTTTTGGGCACTGCACGCATCACCACCAATCATACCAGGAGATACACCAACATTCAACCGCACGATAATAGATAAAAGAACAACAACAATATCGGTAGGTTGGTCCACTCCAAATATCAACTGGATTAATATTAACACGGATGGAGAAGCCAGAGGACACCCGGTATTTGCAGGAGCCGGAATCGTCTGTAGGGACTCTGATGCACGAACTTTAATAGCTATGGCTCAACCACTAGGAATCTTGACAGCACTAACTGCAGAAACCTGGGCCTTACTATTGGCTTCAAGAACAACATCAGAGAAACAATGGCCTAGAATCCTTTTTTGAAACAGACTCGGAGAACCTCCTACGTTTCATCACATCAATTACCTCGCCGCCTTGGCACATAGCAGGAATGATTAAAGAAATACAAAGTAGACTTAGGCAAATCCCACAAGTCGCTATTCAACACAACTACAAGGAAGGAAATCAAGCAGCGAACGGATTAGCAAACCATGCAGCGGATGGAAGCCAAACAGGAAACTACTCAACCAAAATCTGGGACCAAGAAATCCCATCCTTTATCAGTCACATTTTATTTCAAGACTCTATGGGTACCACATACCCACGACAAGTTGTAACTTAAACTTTTATAACAAATTCTATGCTTCAAAAAAAATATATTGGAGCTCTTGAAACTCGGCGACAAAAGATCATTTTAGTTCGTAACCGCCACCATCCGGAAAAATGGTACAACAGGTACTCTAGCTATTTAGCCTTATGGAATGTTCTATTTAGTGGTGTGAATGTATGATGAATGGAATAAAGAGATTAATAAAATTTAGGCACGGTTACCTGAGATTTTTATACCCATGATTCTGCTACTGGAGATGAGTCACCGAGTTACTACCAGATTTCTTTACTTGTGATTGTGTCTTAACATTGTATGTTTGTCTTTCTTAGTTCTTGTTATGTAACTTCCAGTCTAACTCCCTGGTTTTCCTATATAAGAAAAAGAAAGATTACCTAGATAATTCTCTGGATTTACAGAGAGTCTCCCAAAGTCCATCATGTTAAAAGTCTATCAAAATCTTAATAATTTTTAATTTATTAACCACCCGCTACTCTTTTTTCCCCTATTTCTTACAGTGGTTATACCTTATCAAATTTTCCTCTTTCCCTCCAAAGATGATCTATTTCAAGTTTGCACAATTCTTAAGGTAAGGATAAAAATGGATATTATTAGGTACTTTTCCAATTATATCCTTATGAACAACAACAAGTTCAATTTAGAAATGCTTCAAAAAAAAAGTCTAATATAGAAATGAAACATCCCTTTTGTAAATTTCATATCGTTGAAAATCATTTTAAAATATTAAATACCGAATATGATCATCACTATCAAACTATACATACTGCTTAGAGCAATTCCTATGGGATGAACAAACTCAGAGTTTGTTCATTTTGCTCCCACTATGGGATGAACAAACCAAGAAAATGGATGTTCAAATGAACAGATCTGTTCATTTGAACACTGAGACATTCTAGTAGGCGCGCGTTTGGTGTAAGAACGCGCGCCATTACAAATAACTCGGGAGACAGCATGGGTGACGCCCGCGTTTTCCTCCATAACGCGCGTTTTCACCAAAAACGCCATCGTTATTTTGCAAAACTCCGACATCCGGGTTAATGTCGCCAACTTCTCTGTTTCAACGGCTTAAAAAAATTGTGATCCAATGTCTACATTTTGTTTAATTCTATAAATACTCCTTATTTTAACTCTAAATTCACACATTCTTCTCTTCATTCTCAATTCTTAATTGAACATGTCTCTACCCCATCAGTTTGGAAAATTCTGTTTACTAAAGAAGAAGATGAATCTATTTGCAGAAACTATGTTTTTTTATTTACTCAGCTTGCTTCGGAAAACTATCCATGGGTGGATTTCTGGGCGGTTATTCACGATGGGTTCTGCAGTGACACTCGTAATCCTAGTCGTCGTTCTATATAAGACATAGAACATCGTTTTGGTACAATTAAGAAAGAAGTAAAAGAGTTTGTAGCTTTAACCATACACGTAAATCGATATCGACTGAGAAGTGAAACTAATGCTGAGATGGTGACAAGATCGTTGTCTAAATGGAAAAGATGGAAAAATGTGGCTTTCTCTTTCGATAAACGTTTTGAAATTCTTATGGTGTTGAACAGTTTCAACCCCTTCCTTGGTGTTGTTGTTTCCATCTAGTACTTCTTCTCATTAGTGAAGTTAATGTAATGTGTAGTCTGTTGTAATTGAGTTCAGCCAATGTAAAACAGTTACTTTTAAACATATGTAATTTTATTTAATTAATCGTACTTATAAAACGAAAACTACAAATGTAGCAGAATTAAAAATTACAAAAACTACAAATGTAATGCTATTTCTAATGCCGCTCATCTCTATCTCTAGATACCCTATTGTTATTTTCATCAGCCAAAAATTCAGAGAGTCCTGGGGATAGACCTCCCGACAAGATAGTTTGTAAATTTCCAAATGGTGATAGACCTAATAGACCTGGTTGAACAAAATAAGGCGATTGGTAAACACTCTGTGTACTCGGTCCAACACTCTGTGTACTCGGTCCTCCAAGCATATAAGAGATTTGTGGTTGTGGTGGTCCTGGTGTGTAGAATTCACTTTGGTCGTTTGGCACATTTAGGTTGTATGCCACATTTGGGTTGTAAGGGGAGAATGAAGATGAAATGCGCCTAGGTTCAATCTGATATTCCTGAGGTTGGGATACAGGAATAATTTGTGGTGAAGAATGAGGGATGTGTTGTGTCTCTCGCACCATTGTTTCTTCACTTTCGTGGAATGCTGATATGTTGTTTTTTGGGCTTTCGTGCAATAATGATGTGGAATCGGAAGAATGTGATTGCCGCACATAATCATTTGCAGTTGGCGGTGGAGTTGGAGTCATTCTATATATTGTGTTTGTATGCCATTTCCGGACTATTTCCAAGTGCGTCGCCTGTAATTGTCTTATAAACCAGTGCAGATCATTGAGTTGTTTTCGCATTTCATCCTCACTTGCAGTGACATTGTAGTAAGGATAATCACGTTCCATACTTTGGGAAACAATGGGGATCGTGGTTATCTCACCTTCTGAAGTAATACTTTGCATCTCCCAACTAATTTCAGGCATATTTGACGAGAAAGATGAAGAACTTGCACCCGTCCTGGGATAAGACACAAAGCTTGGCTCTTTTGGAGGTGGTTGGCTAGAAATGATATTTGGATTATGGGACATATTTGATAAACCTGGAAAATCAACCCCATAGACGTGCATACTTTGTGTCTCAATCACAGGCTTCGCATTTAAGTTGTACCAGTTTTGGTACTCCGCATCACTGAAAACCTCCCTTGTATTTAGTTCATAACTCTCTCAATTGGTTACTCTCAACCTAAAAAATTATGATACAGAGGTTTCCATCCGTGGTGGAGGGTTAATTGCCTTTACAATTATACCTCGTACTTGTTACTGCAGTCTTTTTCCTAGATACCAAACCCCTCTTCTTGATTTTGGACTGTAAAAAACAACTCTACGAGAAGAATAATCAAGAATACGTACTCCATTCGCTTCATTATACTGAGGATAACGAACGTAAGGGCGAACAACTACGTTGTTGTGGTTCCGAGTCATCTGTTGTACTCTCTGGAGAAAACTGCAACCATAGACGTCCGACCCAGTGTTCTTCTGCATGTTACTCCTCGTATACATGTCAAACATTGGAAATCTATATGTCTCGTCTTTTAGGATTGGTTTACCAAGACGAAAGTTGATATACCACCAATACTGCAAATTACTCCATAATTTTAGTAAATAATCCACATTTGTTCATAAATTTAAAAATAATAATTTTGATATTTACCTCTATGATGCTCCAAAAACCATTGATGTTTTTATCGCCCGTGGACGCTTTATCCAGCGCAAAGTACAGTTCTCCTAAAATTGCAGACCCCCAGTCGTAATCTGGTGCTTTGTTCAGATCTTCTAATGCTTCAAACCAACCGACATGAGCAACAGAAGTTGAGTTTGGAAACAAGACTCGACCCAGTACCCATAAGATAAACAATCTTTCGAGTTCATCATAATCGTCTACATCTCCTGGGTTTTTGGGTATCATTAGGAAACTCTTCAAGGCCGAACATCTAACCCCTTTTCCTTTCAGACTTTTATTAATAGAGATATCTGATTCCATAAACGAGGAACAACACGACTCCCATTTACTATTTAAGATCCATTCGCTTTGGTCGAATAGTGGCGGGTTTCCACTTCCACTTGGGATCTCACAAATGAAATACAAATCCAGGGGAGTAATTCTTATGACAAGTATAATATCAACTATGATAATTCTTTAGATTATTTAATTATTTAAAAAATTTAAGTTAAGTTAACTAAAAGAAACTTACCAATTTCGAAATCCAGAAAATGAAATGTGTGCGTCGTCTTCCACCACCTTTCTACCATTGTTTTTGGATTTTTTTTGTTATGTAATCTAGGCTCTATTCTATAAAGCGCACGCCAAGGATATCTGTCAACCCTTGTTCAGACGTCTTGCGGTAAACATTGATAAACAACATTTAGTTCTGAAAATCCACCTCTCATGTTATGATATTCCTCAGATCGTTCATTATGCCCCGACACATGACCAGGAACTAATAATGGAGCAGCAACTGTGATTGGATTATTAAACTCTTCTTCTCGATTTTGAGAAAAAATCTACATTTGTGTGAGGTAACGGTAACGATTCACCTTTTCGGTCCCTTTTATTCTTTAAACTATTTATCGCTCTTCTCGCAAAATCCATATCGTAATCGAAATATTTGAATTTAGAAGAAGGAAATAGAAGTGGTGTGAAACGTTGTGACTGAAAATAAAATGAGGAGAAGGAATTTATCGGTAAACGTAGCCGACCGTTGGAGATATGGGCGGTAGGGATCTGACCGTTGGAGACATTGTTCCTAACGCCAGCGACATCGCCCCAAACTATGGCGTCAGCCTCCCTGTCGCCCAAGTCATTACCCCTAACGCCCGAGTCTGTGCTATTTTCGCTCGTCTGTTCACCAAGCGCCCGGTTCTTTCCCATAGTGGAAAACCAAATTTGGCCGTCCACCTGGCTGAACAAAATTTTGTTTTTGGCCATTTCCATAGGAAATGCTTTTATATAATAAGATTTAGTAACAATTAATAATCCATTAAAAGAATAATTTAAAAATATGGCCTTGTTTGGAGGGATAAAAAGTTAAAATGAATATGTGATCTTCCAGGGACGGCGAGAGTATCAAGGTGTCATAACAAAATGACCTAGATTCCTTTCTCTCGAACCGGTTCTATGGGTATAGCATAAAAGTTGATATCCCATGTCATGTCTCATATTAAATCAATTTCTCCGCTATAATAAAACTGAAAAATCTCAGTAAAATACTGAAACAATAGGTGAGATCTTATTAAACTTTTTTATTTGTATGTGTATAGTCGGTATTTATGAGATTTTAGATATTAGGCCTCTTCCTGTGTACATGCCAAAACATGATATTTGGCATATATGCACCTACTATGAGTATGCCAAACTGCCAATCTCATATGCCAATATGTTATTTCTGGCATATATGCATACATGACAGAGTTTCCAACGAGCGATAGAGTCTTGGTCGCTCGATGGTCAGCAAATCGTTCGATGGTCATTCACTCGACAACGACAGTCAAGCTATCGCTCGATACTATGATAATCGCTCATCAGATCTTCATCCAACGGCTAATATTTCCCCCCTCTATAAATACCTAATTTTAATCTCATTTCAACTCACACCAGAATTTCTTAATCTCTTAAGAATTTCTCAATCTCTCTAGAATTTCTTAATCTCCAATTCTTTTCATCACTCTTCCAATTCCTTAGAGAGCATGGATGATAATATGAATCTGGCTGAGTGCATGGCAAACCACTGTATTATCCAAAATTGAAGAGCCGCTTGTCGTGCAATTGTAGACAATGAAACTAGGAAAAGTCAAATTAGGAGATGTCAAGTGAGGCGAAACCTAAAATTCAAAACTACAGAAGATGAATGTATTTGCAGGAATTATATTGATTTGACAATGGATCCAGTATTTGATCACCAACTATTGTGGGAAAGGATTTTTTTTTAATTTCAAGAACAAACAATGAACCTACGTGGTCATAGTGTTTCAGATTTGGTTTGGCGCTTCGGTATAATTAAGCAAGAAGTTACTAGGTATTTTGCTTTACTTCAGCGAGAAGATCCAACCTTGAGAAGTGGTGAAACCACGGTGGAATTTCAGGAAAGGTGTCGTGTGGAATATCGTCGCATCTACGGGCAAAAATTCCATTTTGAAAGTTGTTTCGAGGTTTTAAGATATTTGCCCCAATATTGTCCAACATTTATGTTGTAATTTCTCAATTGTCCACTTTTAAAGTTTTAATATTTGTTTAAATTTTTTAAAGTATTAATATTTTTTATATTTGTTTAAGTTTAAATATTTGTAATACTTTTAATGTTTAAGAATATAATTAATATTAATTTTCAACAATATTCGTCAAATTTTCAAATTCATTAAACTTCACAAAATTAAAAACTTCAATATAATTAAAATAGTCATTTTACAAGACAAAAAACTAGACAATAATTGGAAAGACTCTAAAAAAAATAAAATTGGAACAATGTTCTTCATCTTCTTCATTTCACCAAACTTCCAATCAATGCGCTCATGAACCTAGTCTTCTTTGTTTATCTTCTTCTTTGGCTTCAAATTTGTTTTGCCTTGATTTTTCTTTCCTTTAACCTTTCTTGGCCTTCTCTTAGTTGCGGTTTTGACTTGTTTGATATCCAAAACTTGGAGACTTCTTTGCTTCTAACTTATTTCTTTAAATCTATCACATATCTTCTCAAAGGAACCTTCAAGTACTACTCCAGAAAAATCAAGTTGTGTTGCCGAATCAAGTTGGCTTAATTGTGCCATTTGGAGAAAATAGAAGAAATAAATTAGATTAAGAAAAGAGAATAATAGATTGAGAAGAAGAGAAATTTTTTGTGTAAAAAATTTGGGGTAAGTGTTGAGTTTGAAAGTTACCTATTTATAGCGATGAAGAAATATCCGTTAACGCTAGAGTGAATTTCGTTGTCGATATTATGAATATCGCCAGCGAGTCGATATTCACTATATCGCTCGCTAGGAATTCGATCGCTCAGCGGTTTCTCCATAGTGGCGCAAATGGTTTGGCATGCCAAACACTATTTTTTTAGCATGTGCATAGGAATAGGCCTTATAATATATTTAGTGAGACCCTTGTACAATAAAAGTAATATTAGAATAACAAAGCTGGAGAGACGAATATTGAAAACATAAAAAAAATATACCGAGCGATAGACACTTAATCGCCAACAAGAAATATTAGGTCGCTCGGTCCTTACTTCATCGAGCGAGGGAATCTCAGCTCGGTAGAGTCTCTATGGCTACGACCTATCTAGGGGCGGACCAATTGGTGTACTAGCCTTTGTACCCATGGATTTGGAGGGGGTTGGGTTTTTTAAATCCAAACAGAATCCATAAAATAACATCCAATGATCACAATTTACTGGTCCACCAT